>LKTO01000902.1:0-14682 GCA_001399465.1 Hymenoscyphus scutula
TAGAATTTTATTATTAAACTACTAAAATCTAGAGACCTAATAATAGAAGTTAAATATAACTTAATTCTAGTTATTATAGAAAGACTTACTAAATATATAATACTAATACTATATATAGAGTCTAGTATAGTAGAATATCTAGTATTTATATACTTAAGAGATATAATCTTAAGATATAGAATATTAATAGAGATACTCTTAGATAGAGATAAGCTCTTTACCTTAAAGTTCTAGACTACTCTTATAGAGCGATTAAGTATAAAAAGGAAGCTTTTAATAGCTTTCTACCTCTAGACTAATAGAGAGAACGAATATATAAATTAAGTAGTTGAAATATACCTTTATTACTATATAAACTACTAGTAGAATAACTAGATAGAACTGTTACCTTTAGCTTAGTTTATATATAATAGCTTAACTACGAAAATAACACTTATATTACTATTCTATACTAACTTTAGATATAAATTACTAGTATATAATAGACTAAGAAAATAATAAGTAATAACTAGTTAGCTTAAGTATTAGCCTTAAAGATTAAAGGCTTATATAAGGAACTAGTAGTAAACCTATAGTTTATAGTAGAGCGTAATATATACTACTATAATAAACGACGTAGTTAGAAGCTAATACTAAAAGAGAGAGATAAAGTCTATTTATAGTAAAAAAACATTAATATAAAGAGACTAAGTAGAAAACTAGACTATATATATATTAGACTATTTAAAATTAAGTAAGTAAAAGAATCTCTAAATTATAAACTAGCTCTACTAAAAATAATAAACATCTTTCTAGTATTCTATATCTCGCTTCTTAAACTAGTACTACTAGAAGTACTACTAGCTCTACTTATAGAAATCTAGTATAACGATTCTTAAACTAACTAACTAAGTATTATAAATCACGTATATACGTAACTAGTAAAGACTAGACGGCGCTCTAATAGGTTAAGTACTATTATATACTCTTATAGTATTAGACAGGTCGCTTAGGTTAGCTAAGCGATCTAAGGATTTCACATAGTTGTAATCACGTAATAGATCTCTAAGGATCCCCTAGAGATCTAAAAGAGGTCCTAGGATCTAGAATGGATCTATAAGCAGGAAGGTTCTATATAAGACTAGTACGTCTACTATTAGATAGGAGCTTTATACTTAACTCAATATTATATTGTTATCACTACCTTAACAGCTTTATAGTTAAGTAACGAGTTTACCTCTAAGTAAACACCTAGCCCTTTGATTGTACCTCTTTATAAGAACAAAACCCAGCGATACTTAGTACCTTAGTTAGTTAGTTTAAGAATCGTTACACTTTAAGCACCTAAGCTTAGAAGTCAATCAACACGATGTTAGCTACTTCATCGAACCCACGTACACTAGTAGTAACCCCACCTATACCAACCGTAGCGCCAACCATCACCACTCAAGAGGAAGTCAAAATTCCTCTTCTGAAACTATTCGATAGATTGCCTAAGAAACTCGCGGAGTTCCTTATAAAGGTATCTATGTATCTCTCCTTCTATACTAGTTAGTTTACCTATAAGATAGACTAAGTTATCTAGATTACTATATAACTAGAAGGAGTAGCCTATAACTAGATAGAACCTTACCTAGAAGATTTCTAGGCTAATAGAACAATTAATAGAAAGGTCTCTACCTCTATAACAGACTAGACAAAGGATCTATTTAGGAATGTCAAAGGATTTAAGTTAGGAATAAACCAAGTATTTAAGGATGTAGACATAAAGAAGAAAGTAGTTTATATACTATACGCCTTAAGGTAAAACAGATCTATAGCTAAGTATACGTTATAGTTTTAATAATACTCTACGCGTATAGGCTAGAACGACGAAGCTCTAAGAGAGTAGTTCTACTAAGGACTCAAGAACAGCGTGAAGGATAAGCTAGCTAGAGACGATTTCTCTAACACGTTAAATCTATTAACTAACAAAGCTATTAAAATTAATAATTGTAATTATAAACGAACCCTAGAAAAGAAGAGTAGCTATAGACATTAAGCCTCGAAGGGTAGCTAACGAAGAGATTATAGAGATCCTATATAACTCGACGCTACTATACGAAAACCCTTCTAGCTAAAGTAATAATATAGTAGAAGGCTAGAGCTCTCCTAAAAGGAACAAAACTAACGACGTAAGTAGAACCTCTACTTTTTATATAGCCTGACCGGCTATAGAGTAAGTAACTATCGTAAGAAGGCTGATTCCTTAGAAAAGAAATAAGTATTTACTATAACTAGAAAGGAAATAGTATTACTTAAGAGATTTAACCTATCTAACGAAGAGCTAGAAGCTTGTAGGTATAGAATGTAAGTAGAGGATAAGGAGAACTCTATCCTAGAATAATACTACGAGAGACGTTTAGAATTAGAGTATAATCTACTATTATAATAAGAAGAAGAGATAGTAGAGTTATTATTAGTTTCCTCCCTAGAATTAACAAACTCGTCTAGTTAAGGAAATAACTAGAACGACGACCCTTAAGTAGGAGAAACATAGGTATTTATAGAAAGCTTCGACTATAGTAACTAATAGATAGACCTTAACAAAAACAAATTAGACTTTTAGGCCTCTCACGTAACTAGAGAACAGGCCCTAGAAGCGCTAGAACAATTTCGAGTTTAGAACAACCTTCTAACAAGCATTATCTTCAGGAATCTTAAGAGCGACCTAGACACTATAGAAGGAAAACTAAACGTATAAACTATCAAGGACATCTTCGAGTCTACCCTTAAGTTATAGAGGGAAAGAGATTAACCTTTTACTCAACTATAAGTAGAAGAACGCTAGACTCTAGAAGTTATATTAGGAGATGTAATTATATAGTAGTGTTACTACCTAAAAACTATATTAGACTAGAAATCAGAGAAATAGTTCACTAGTAATAAACCTAACTATAGCTAAATAATAGAATAGTAAATAGTCTATAGAGTATTAGAAAGTAACTCCTAGTAAATAACACTCTACCCTTAGAGGAACGACTCTTAAGTAGTAGAAACTAGCTAAAGAGAACATAGTTTTATAGTCTATATAAATAGACAGGAAATCTATACTACGTTAGAGGACTACTAGTTAACGATAACTATAAAAATTAGAGAAAAGAAACTCTAGGTTATAATTAACTTAGGAGCGATAGATAACTTCCTTTCGCCCTTAGCTCTTAAAAAGCTAAACGTCTCTATTATAAAGACAGGACTATACTGCCTAGGTATAGTTAATAGAATAGACGTAGTATATTAATATAGAGTTATTAATTAGTAAACTATCTTAATATAAGTAACTATCGAAGGACACTACTTAGATATATAATTCGACATTATAGTAATTAGTAGCTATGATGTAATACTTAGTATACTATAGATTAGCGAACATAATCTAGATATCAACTAGAAAGCTCGAATAATAACTTTTAGCTAATATAACTACGAAGGATCGCAGCTATAACTATATAGCTAGAACGAGGTTAGCGCCACCTCTTCTAAGGCGCTAGGACACCTTGCTAAGGGTCCTCTACAGGTTAGTAAGAAAGCTAATAATATAATACCTATATAGTATAGAGAATTCGCGGAATTGTTTAAGAACCTAGAGGACTTATAAGCTCTACTAGAACACTGTTCGTAGGATTATAAGATTAAATTAAAAGAGAGTTATAACCTTAAGAAACAGAAAATATAGCCTTATAGTTAGATTAAGCTATAACACTTTAAGAGCTATATTATTAAAGGTTTAAAGAAAGGTTATATTTAGAGATCTAAATCACCTATTCTATTAAATATATTAGTTGTTAGTAAGAAGAACGACCTAATAGGTTAAGTTTACGTCGACTACTAAGATATAAACAACGTAACGATTAAGGACGCTTACTTACTACTAGAAGGATAATATCTACTAGACAGAATTAGCTCTACTAAGATATTTATAAAACTCAACTAATAGAACACTTATGTCTTAATTAGAATTAAGGCAGACAACGAGTAGAAAACTGCTTTTAGATTACTCTTAGAACTCTACAAGTATATAGTAATGCTATTTAGATTAGCTACCGCGCTAGCAACCTGCTAGAGGTAGAACAACAACATTCTAGAAGGTCTTCTAGAGATAACGGTTATTTATTACCTAGACGACATTCTAATCTACTTAGATAAAGTAGAAGAACATAAGGGTTATATATACGAGGTTATAAAAAGACTTACTATAGTAAACTCTTATCTTAAGTTATTAAAATATAAGTTTAAAGTAACTTATACTAAGTTCCTAGACTAGATAATATCTCTAGGACGAATAGAAATCGACCTAGATAAAATAAGAGACGTTATTAACTAGAAATCGCTAAAAAACGTTAAGGATATTTAACGCTTCTAGAGATTCGCTAACTTCTATCGTCAGTTTATAGTAGACTACGCTAGAATATTAAAACTAATAACGAACCTTATACGTAAAGGAGTGCCTTTTATATAGGACAAGATTATAGAGACAGCCTTTTAGATAATAAAGAAACGCTTTACTAAGGAACTAATTCTACGTAGCTATAATCTAGAGAAACCGAGTACTATAGAAATAGACTTATTAGGTATAATAATAGATACTATATACCTATAACTAGACGAAAACGAGAAATTAATACCTATAGCCTACTACTCTAGAACGCTAGACCTAGTATAGTAGAACTATACTATATTTAAGAAGGAACTACTCGCTATAGTCTTTACTTTAGAGTATTAGAAAATCTACCTCTAAGGAACGAAGTATCAGGTGACAGTCCTTACTAATCACGCTAATCTTCGAACCTTTACTACTACTAAGGAACTTATAAGTAAGCGACTTACTAGATAGTTAGAAACTCTATCGTACTACAACATCGTCATCTAACACGTTATAGGAATAATAAACCTAAGAGCAGACGCTCTTAGTCATAAGCTAGGCTACGAAGAAGCTAGAGAATATACAAGGCTAGTAATATTAAAAGAACTACCTAATAGAGACCTAGCTCCGACAATTTACTAAATTACAGCTATACAGATAGTAGATCTATAGCCAGATGTGATCCAGGACATATATAAAGGAAAGAACTAGTACTACAATAGGAAATTATAGGTTCTAAAAGAATACGTAAAGCAGTTTATTAGCGAGTACTATTCAGCACCCGCTTATAGATACTAAGGAATAAGAAGGACTACTTAGTAGATTAAACAATACTACTTCGTAGACCATCTACTAGCGATTATTAAGAACGTAATAAAGGAGTATAATACCTATACCTAGAATAAGGCTTTACGCTAGCTACTATATAGACAGATAGATACTACTTCTATTCTATAGACACCTTAGAAATTAGTCTCTTAGGATTTTATTATTAAATTACCGAAATCTAGAGACCTAATAACAGGAGTTAAATATAACTTAATCCTAGTTATTATAGAAAGACTTACTAAATATATAATACTAATACTATATATAGAGTCTAGTATAGTAGAACATCTAGCATTCGCGTACTTAAGAGACGTAATCTCAAGATATAGAATATTAATAGAGATACTCTTAGACAGAGACAAGCTCTTTACCTTAAAGTTCTAGACTACTCTTATAGAGCGATTAGGTATAAAAAGAAAGCTTTCGATAGCTTTCTACCTCTAGACTAATAGAGAGAACGAATATATAAATCAAGTAGTTAAAACATACTATAACGACACGTATAGCTTATAGACCGCACACGAATACACGACTACGCTAGGTGTAAGTTAGGCACTATAGAACTGTCTATACAAGGATTCTAAGCTAAAGAGAGAAGAGAAGAAAGGACAGAAGCCTAGGAGCTAGAAGCTCTTATATATAGGAGGTTGTGCTAAACTATAGCTAACCGAGCCGGGCTTAGAAAGCACGGTATCCGCTAGGTTCTAGTTAGGGGTTAGCCTAAGGTGTAGTAGCGGTTAGAACCGTTATATTACCCCCTCTTTTAAAAAGAAGCTTGTCCTTAAGCTTATAGAAGCGTCTATACTATTGTCTAACTCTTTATACAAATCCTCTCTATTCTTATAAGCCTTAATCTAATCACCTAAGCGACGCAAGGGGCCTAGTTATATAGGGTGTACTATATAGAAGCTTCTTAGCTTATATAGAGAATACTTAAAGTTAGAAGTAGAATACTACTCTAGATCTTCGTTATGTCCTATCTATTTAGCCTTATAATATAGTATGTTTCTTATCTTTTTTACTATAACTACTTCTTCTACTTCCTACTCTTTGTTGTCGGTAATCTATATAGATAGAGGTAGCTTATTTACTTGTCCTAGTAGAGGATCGTCTAATACTTTCTATAGGCGGTCTATTAAAAACACAGGGTGTATTTTCATAGAAGCTAGTAGCTTGACCTTATAGGAGTGTCTAACCTTTTAAATCACTTTATATAGGCCTACTATTTGATAGTCTAATTTATAGCTAGAGCGCTCTGTCTTTCAATTCTTTATAGATACCTAGACCTTGTCTTCTACTTTAAAGTCTACTTCCTGTCGATAGAGGTTAATATCCCTTCGCTTCTTGTCCTACGCTTATCTTATAATCGTATAAGCTGTTTCCTATCCCTCCTAGATCCTTTTAACTACCTGCTAGGCCTCTTCTTAGTTTAGCTTTTCCTTTACTATAGCCGCGTCTAGCGTGTTCTAGTTAAAGGAGGTACGAGGTAGGTATACATTTAGAAGCTTAAATAGCGATATTCTAATGCTCTCGTGGGGTAGCGTTAGCTGGGCGTAGTCTATAATAGGCAGGAGTTTAGACCAGTTGTTCTAGTAGTAGTTAATAAAGAGGCGTAAGCGCTAGTCTAAGTACTAGTTCATGATTTCTGTCTGTCTATCTGTTTGTAGGTAGAAGGCTGTAGACAGCTTGATCTGAATGCCTAGTATACGACAGAACTCGTTCTAGAAGTTAGATATAAATTATAGTCCTCTATCTAATACAATTGTCTATAGTGCTCTATAGTGTCTATAGACGTATGTTACGTACAGCTAGGCTATTTCCTTTATATTTGTTATCTTATAGTATAGAATAGAGACGCTTTACTTACTTAAACGGTCGATTACTATATAGGCTATATTATGCTCTAACTTGTCTTTTGGAAATGACTTAAAGTCTATAGTAACGTGTTGCTAGGGGCGGTCTAGAACTAGTAGAGGGTGGAGGAATCCTAGCGTGTAGTCTCGAGAAATATAGGCTTGCTTATAAGCGTAGTAGTTATAGGTATACTACGCTATATCTAGAGGAAGTCTCTTCTAGTAGTACTTCTAGCTAAGGATTCGAGCTGTTTTTGCTTTACTAGGGTATATAGAGGAGACTTGATTATAAGCTTCTTTAATCAGGTCTACTATCAAGGTATCTTGTATAGGAACTACTAATCGTCCTTAGTAGAGAAGTAGTCTATTATCTAACTAGAACTCTCCTGGCTGGTCCGATGCTTGCTTCCGGAGGGCGGCCAGTGAGTCTACTGTACGATTGGCTGTTAAAATGCGCTCTATTAATTAGCTTAGCTCGCGCATTACCTCCTCTAGAGGGGCGAGGTCTAGGCTATTGTTTTCCAGGATTGCTGGGTCCAATTGTTCTAGCTGAAGTAGTGCCTTTGTCTGAATGAATGCTTTGAGCTTGTCCTGCGGGCCGACGTCTTATTCCCTTCGTGTAAGAGCATCTGCTAGTATATTATTCTTGCCTGTTTGATACATAATTATAAAGGAGTATTACGAGAGTAGTTCAGCCTACCTAGCCTGACGGCTAGTAAGCTGCTTAGTTGTTATAAAGTACTTAAGTGCTTTGTAATCAGTGTATACCTTAAACCAGGAGGGCGCGCTTTGGAGTTCAGGGCGTCAGTAGCCGAAAGAGCGTATAATGGCTAGTATCTCCTTGTTGTGGATCTCGTAGTTATATTCTGCGAGGGCTATAGTCTTTGAAAAGTAACCAACAGGGTGCCATTCGCCATTAGGGTGTAATTGAGAGAGTATGCTAGCAACAACTCCATCTGAAGCGTCGGTTTCTAGCTTGTATTCCAAGGCGGGATCGTAATGTCGGAGGAGAGGAGACGAGACTAGGCGTTGCTTAAGCTCTTCGAAAGAGCGGCAGCAAGGCTCGTCGAATACAAAGGGAGTTAAGGCTTTTGTCAGGTGTGTAAGTGGCTTAGCAACGATTCTATAGTCTCGAATAAAGCGCTGGTAGAAGTTGTAAAAGCTAAGGAAAGACTAGACTCCTTTAACTATATAAGGCTCCTTCTACTCGTGTATTACAGAGACTTTGTCCAGGTCTACTTCAATGCCGTCGGTACTAACTATGAAACCAAGGTACTTGGTTCAAGTAACGCTGAATTCGCACTTCTTGATATCTGCCTGTAGGCCAGCATCGCGGAGTCGCTAAAGAACCTTTTATATATGCTCGTCGTGCTCTAGAGGGTTGTCCGAGTAAATAAGGATGTCATCTAAGTAGACTGTACAGAAGTTGTCAAGGTAGTCAAAGAGCACGTCGTTCATGTAGCGTTGGTACGTCGTAGGGCCGTTTGTGAGACCAAAGGGAAGAACTTTACATTTGTAAGAACCATACCTAGTACGGAACGTCGTAAGGTCTTCAGATTCTGGGTTCATGCGAATGCAGTGGAAAGCCTAGCGGATGTCTAGCTTTGTGAAGAATCTAGTATTAGCTAAGCGAGCGAGAGTCTCGTCAATCAGAGGTAGAGGATAGCGGTCCTTGCGGGTAAGAGCGTTAAGCTTGCGGAAGTTAATATAGAAACGGAGGCTGCCATTTAGCTTGCGCACGAAGAGCGTAGGCGAGGCAAAGAGTGCCTAGCTAGACTTAATAAATCCCTTTTCAAGGTTCTCAACCAGATACTACTTAATAGCTTTAAGCTTGTCTGTAGAATAATGGTATAGTAGACTATAATTAAGAGTGTTAGCGGCTTCTAGCTGTATACAGTGGTTGTACGAGCAGTGAGGTAGGAGCTTGTCTGAAGCAGCCTTGGAGAACACGTCTTTGTACAAGCTGTACTAAGAAGGAAGCTTGTCTTTGATTTCCTAGACAGTTGCTTCATTGTTATCTTTAAGAGCCTCTTTCTCTTTTTCTTGAATCACCTGGTCTAATTCGTATAGACTGGTAGAAAAGAACTCGTTGTCCTGGTAGCATAAGTGTATATGAAAAGCATTTGCCGAAATGTGAGCAATATCAAGCGAGGGGAGCTCTTTGTTTATATAAGGGCTCCTTAGAGGCTACAGGAGCGTAGCGTCTAGTAGGCGTAGCTCTTACTACATCCAGCGTATCTTGTCGCGTATGTCCCATTCATGAGTGTTCTGTCTAACAGTCTTACGTGTCATAGTCTTAATCTCGGTTGTTTCCTGGCTCTCGTAACCTAAGTCCTGTTCTTCTAATAGAGTACGAGGCGAGGATGGGCGAACAGGGCGAGGGAGGATTGCGCGGGGTGTCGTCGCTTGCTGGCCGTCTTGACGTCGTATATCCTCTTAATTTATTATATACTCCCTGGCTAGTACATTACGCTGGTGGTTCGGCTGGCAGCGTTGAGAGCGTAGGTGGCTTCTAGGTAGACGAATCTCCTTTTAGAAGGTTGGCGGAGAGGGTTTCTCGTCGTCAGGCCACATAAGCGTTCCTTGTCCTGGGTTAAGCTATATTTTAAAGTAAGCTATCTATTTAAGTCTAAGGATGATTTCGTGGTTTCCAAGGTCAAGGATATAGAAGGGGATGTTGGTTTATCGGTACGCATCTATAGAGAGTTGAAGAGTAAGAATGTAAGTAATAGAATTACTTAACTTGCCATCGAACCCTTTAGTTACAATAGCGCGTATAAGCTTCTAAGGTTTAAGGTTAAAGAACTTAGCTATATCGACTATAAAGGTAGTATTAATAAAAGTAAAGCCATTTGCTCTAGTGTTAATTAAGGCGTGGGTTATAACTGTAATTCTATTATTTACTAGAGTATATAGAACTGTAAAGTGCTTTCTATCTATTAATTAACTTAAATTAATCTTTTCTAGACTAAGAGTATACTCTAGACAGGAGTCTTAGCCTAGGGTTCCTCTTTTCTCTTATTATATAAGAGTTCCTCGTCTACTATTTCCTCTTTGTCTATTTCCTTAAGATTAATTCTTCTTAGCTTAGAATAGGTAGTAGCGTAGTATTCTTTTCTATAGTAGTTGTAACAGGTAGTATAGGCATCCGCTAGTACTAGTCGCTTTACTTTATAAGGCTTCTCGCTAGAGTCGCGAGAAGTAGTTAGAGGTGTTATATAAGGAGTTAGGCCTAGAGTGTTTTCTAGAAGTTAGAAGGCAGGTAGAGCAGAAGCTATAATATTACTTAGAGTAGAGGTAGAGGAGCGAGTAGGTCGTATAGGTCGAGTAGTAGATCTTTCTTAGTATAACTTCTAGTAGTCCTCTCTTATAGTAATACGTCTTAGCTCTATATCTAATAATAAGTAACTAGCTAACAGATCCTGGTAGGTATCTAGTATATATAGCATTAGCGCTATTTCTCTTTAGAGCGAGGTTATTAGTCGATCGTATAAGTCTAGGCGAAGGCATTCCTGAGAAGTCTATACTTCTCTAGCTAGGTGTAAGAACTAGGTTTAGAATTCCTAGAACGTTTATATAATCTTTATTATTAGACGATTATAGTCGTATCTTACATCCCTTACTTAGTTTAGATTAATGAAAATAGAAGTAAGGTAGTTAATCATCTCTATTACTAAAACAAAGTATGTCTAAGAATCTTTGTTAATTCGTAGTTAGAGGTGTTTCTGGGCGTCTCCTGTTATATAATTAAAGATATAAAACATCTTATCTTCCTTGTCTTAGAAGTAGTCTCCGTTGCTTCTAAATTTTCCTTAGATCTAGATCTTCTAACCTAGGAACGTAGGGTCTGTTCCGTCGGAGAGGGGCTGAGAGTCTGGTAGTTTCACTAAGTACTTGTAGCCAGTACTTAGGCTTAGGCTTGATATCGTTGATTCCGAAGTTTGTTGTTCTGTTGATCGTATGATATTTTGAAGTGACGGAGCAGCCGTCTGGGGGGCGGCGGCAGGGTTACTTAGAGGCGGAAGGCGGCTAAGGAGCTGTTCAAGCAATTACTGGGTTCACGACTGGTCCTGGGTAAGTGCTCGGACTTGCTCTTACAATATGTTTAAGCTTTTAGAGGCGTCGTCGTAGTCAGAGTCCAGCTGGTGCTTAAACTGAGCCGCTGGCGAGTTGTCGTTTTACGGTAGGCTGTCGTTATCCTAGATTATGTCCTCTAGGTTGTCGGCATTATTAGTAGAGCGTTGTCCTATTCTTACAGGGCGTACTTTAGGTGCTATCGTGGCAATTATAGTTTTGTTGTTTTACTTCAAGAAATGCTCGTCTTATTACGTAGTTGTATCTAGGACTCGCTAGTCTCTAGATCTTCTTAACTCCTTTTTAAAAAGTACTACAGCTAGGCAATTGAGGATTATAGGGTCCTTCTATCACGCTAGATAGACAGGCAGGGAGATTATCTATAGCCTTCCTAGGCAGTATTAGTAAGCTTAGAATAATATAACGACACGTATAGCTTATAGACTACACACGAATACACGACTACGCCAGGTGTAAGTTAGGTACTATAGAACTGTCTATACGAGGATTCTAAGCTAAAGAGAGAAGAGAAGAAAGGATAGAAGCCTAGGAGCTAGAAGCTCTTATATATAGGAGGTTATACTAAACTATAGCTAACTAAGCTAGGCTTAGGAAGTACAGTATCCGCTAGGTTCTAGTTAGAGGTTAGCCTAAGGTATAGTAGCGGTTAGAACTGTTATATATACCTTCGTTACTATATAAACTACTAGTAGAACAACTAGGTAGAACTATTACCTTTAGCTTAGTTTATATATAATAGCTTAACTATAGAAATAATACTTATATTACTATTCTATACTAACTTTAGATATAAATTACTAGTATATAATAGACTAATAAAAACAATAAGTAATAATTAGTTAGCTTAAGTATTAGCCTTAAAGATTAAAGGCCTATATAAGGAACTTATAGAGGACCTATAGTTTATAGTAGAGTATAATATATACTACTATAACAAACGATATAGTTAGAAGCTAATACTAAAAGAGAGAGATAAAGTCTACTTATAGTAGAAAAACATTAATATAAAGAGACCTAGTAGAAAGCTAGACTATATATATATTAGACCGTTTAAAATTAAGTAAGTAAAAGAACCTTTAAATTATAAACTAGCTCTACTAAAAATAATAAACATCTTCCTAGTATTCTATATCTTACTTCTTAAACTAGTACTATCGAGAGTACTACTAGCTCTACTTATAGAGATTTAACTAGTTAACCTAAATGCTAAGTATAAGGTTAAGAGAATTCTTAACTATAGACTTATTAGAGGTAAGATTAAGTATTTAATTAAATAGTTAGATTACCTATATTTAGAGAACACTTAGGAGCTAAAAGAGAATATTAGCTAGTACTTAGCGGAACTAGAGGAGTTCTATTCCTAAAACCTAAATCTGCCTACAGCGCGTAGTTAGCAGGAAAGGCCTTGAAGAAACCAGGGTCGAGACCTAGGTCGGGAGTCGGGTCGGACGTAGTAGGGGTGTGGAAGGCGGCCAGCCAGGCAGTCTCCGCCTCTTACTTTTCCCTGTCTTCCTACTCCTTCTGTTAACTCTTTTCCAATTCCTCCGCGGCATCAAGTTCGTCAATAAATTTAAGTCCTCGACAAGCTATTTCCTTACAACGCTTCTAGATAAACTTCTACTATTTTCGCAGCCGAAGGATCTTGGCCATAGCAGCCTCCTCTTCATCTCGTAGACGCTCCTCCTAAGCATCTAGAGATTCCTACTCTTTTTTAGTAGAGACACTCTTATCCTAGGAATCACCACCTCTATTACATTTCAACTTCGTACGAACACATTTAGTACAACGGCTAGATTAGAATTCGTCTATAAGACAACGCCTGCCTTACGAGAAGCATTAGGAACAGGCTATAACTTCGTATTAGGTGTTTTCGATATTATTAGCAAGTTAAAACCTTTCTTTCTTCTTTTTATAAGTATCTACTTATAGTGTTATTAAAAACATTATAACAGGAGAGGGCTGCTAGCCTTCTGACGACATTTCCTAGGTTGTACTTAAGCGTAGGGACACGCTAGGCTAAGAAGAGGATAGTGTTACGAATCACGTATACACGTAACTAGTAAAGACTAGGCGGCGCCCTGACAGGTTAAGTACTATTATATACTCTTATAGTATTAGACAGGTCGCTTAGGTTAGCTAAGCGATCTAAGGATTTCATATAGTTGTAATCACGTAATAGATCTCTAAGGATCCCCTAGAGATCTAAAAGAGGTCCTAGGATCTAGAATAGATCTATAAGTAGGAAGGTTCTATATAAGACTAGCACGTCTACTATTAGATAGAAGCTTTATACTTAACTTAATATTATATTATTATTACTACCTTGATAGCTTTATAGTTAAGTAACGAGTTTACCTTCGAGTAAACACCTAGCCCTTTAATTATACCTCTTTATAAGAATAAAACCTAGCGATACTTAGTACCTTAGTTAGTTAGTTTAAGAATCGTTATACTAAGATAACTAAGTATCGCTAGAGTTTATTCTTATAAAGAGGTTTAATTGTAGACTAGGTGTTTACTTAAAGGTAAACTTATTACTTAACTATAAAGCTATTAAGCTATTAGTAATAATATAATATTAAGTTAAGTATAAAGCTTCTATCTAATAATAGATATACTAGTCTTATATAGAACCTTTCTACTCGTAGCTACTATAGTCGACTATTTAGCTATAGTTAATATAGTCGATATATTAGCTATATCGTATATTATATAATAGAGATATACTAAAATCCTTAGATCGCTTAGCTAACCTAACCGATCCCTTTAATACTATAAGAGTATATAATAGTACTTAACCTATTAGAACGCCGCCTAGTCTTTACTTGTTACATATACTCGTAATTCGTAATACTATTCTCTTCTTAGCCTAGCGTGTCCCTACACTTAAGTATAACCTAAGAAAATAACGTTAGAAGGTTATCGGCCTTCCTTCTTTTAATATAAACACTACCTACGCTATAGAATATAAACGTTAGATTAAACTTACTAAATATATTAATAGATCTAGAGAAGAGATATCGCTCTATACTTAATATAAACGTTCTAGCTATAAGTATATAGTACTATTAATAACCTCTAAGGCTAACAAATACTCTAAGTATACTTGTTAAAAGAAATCGTGTAATATTAAATCGTAGAACCGAATACTCTTACTTTTAGACTAGTCTTTAATTAACTAGTAATAGTAAAGGTTATAGGATAAAGAGAAGAAAGCCTAGTAGTTCTAATAAGAGGCTACTACTAAGGTTCTCTATTTATAGAGGTTATAACGCTAACTTAACGAGAAAGAATAGCGCTTAATTTATTTAGGACTAAATTCTATAGCTAAGTTAGAGGCGAGAGAGGCGGAGGAGGAGGATAAAAAGAATCAACAGAAGGAACAGGAGGAGAGAGAGAAGTAAGAGGCAGAGACCGCCCGGGCTAGGGTTAGGGTTAGGGTTAGGGTTAGGGTTAGGGTTAGGGTTAGGGTTAGGGTTAGGGTTAGGGTTAGGGTTAGGGTTAGGGTTAGGGTTAGGGTTAGGG
>LKTO01000903.1:0-14661 GCA_001399465.1 Hymenoscyphus scutula
AGCTTATAGAACTATTTATACTTTTTATATTTAAGGATTTTAGAATATCTAAGAGTATTATATTAGATAGAGAGTTAGTATTTACTAGTAAATTTTAGAGTATATTTTATTTTATTCTTAAGATAAGAAGACACTTAAGTACTATATTCTATCTATAGATAGATAGTTAGACTTAAAACTTAAACTAGACGCTAGAATAATACCTAAGATATTATTATAACTATTACTAGAATAACTAGGCCTTAAAGCTAGTATTAGTAGAATTCACTTATAATAACTTCTATTATACTATAGTTAGTATAAGCCTGTTTTATACTACTTATAGTTTCTATCTATTAATAGAAATCTATATTAAGAATAATATTATAGAAGAGAAAGCGCTAGTAGTAAGAAGTAGAGTAGAAGTATTAAGTAAGGAATAAGAAACCTTAAAGTAATAATAGATAGCTATAACTAAGGCGTAAAAGAAATACTATAATAAGAGGACTCTTAATATAAAATTTAAGATAAACGATAAAGTAATACTTTAGAGTAAGTATATCTACTAGTTATAGCTAAGTAGAAAGCTAGTAGATAGATATCTAGAACTATTTATAATTAAGGCTATTTAAGAAGACTACTAATAAGTATATAAATTAATACTTCTAGAGTTATATAAAATCTATAATATATTTTATATCTTACTATTAGAGCTTTAGTATTATAAATTATATATATATATAACTAGTAAAGACTAGGCAGCGCTTTAATAGATTAAGTACTATTATATACTCTTATAGTATTAGATAGGTCGCTTAGATTAGCTAAGCGATCTAAGGATTTTATATAGTTATAATCACGTAATAGATCTCTAAGGATCCTCGAGAGATCTAAAGAGGTTCTAGAATCTAGAGTAGATCTATAAATAGAAAGAGTCTATATAGTACTAGTACATCTACTATTAGATAGAAGCTTTATACTTAACTTAATATTATATTATTATTACTACCTTAATAGCTTTATAGTTAAGTAATAAGTTTACCTTCAAGTAAACACCTAGTCTATAATTAAACCTCTTTATAAGAATAAACTCTAGCGATACTTAATTACCTTAGTTAGTTAGTTTAAGAATCGTTACACTTTAAGCATCTAAGCTTAGAAGTTCGAATCGTAATATCTCTAAAGGCCGCTCTTATTACTAGCTCTAGTACTAGTATCGTTAACGCGCTAATCTAGAGTACACTCGCCGCGTCCTAGAAAACAACTACTCTAGACAACGACGATAACAAGAGCATGCTAGACGTACTAGAGCTATATAGAGTCGAAGCTCTAGAAACTATATAAGTTAAACTATCTAATATCTACTATAGTAAACGATAAGAGTTAGAGTTATTTCTAATATAAATAGAAATCTACTTTAACTTTAATAAAGACAAGTTTAATAGCGATAGTATAGCGTTACTTATCTTTACTATAGTTCTTAACTACTTATACTCGGCTATCTAAAAAATACCTTATACTCTATTAAATTCTTAACTACTATTTAATATACTATTCTACTAATTTATTAGCGATTTATATAGTAAATAGATATAATTATATATAAGATTTAGAACTATAAATTATACTCTATAGAATTTTAGATAAAAGTAGTTAAATTATTAGTATTTTATATACTAGTCGTCTACTATAATATAGGTCTCGATTCTTAAGAGTATACTCTAATATAAAACGTTAAAGGATTCCTTATCTAGAGTATTCTATACTACTTGTAGAGTACTTTCAAGCCTTTATCTTAAATCCTCACTTATAGATTTGTCTATAGCTATCTCTAGAAACATCTTATAAACTCTCTTTTTAAGCTCCTACTAAATATACTTAATTAGGTTTAAGTTAGAGGAGTAGAGCAGCTAATCTACTACTATATCGATGCCACGCTTAGTAAACTATGCCTTAACCTTTCTAGTAGTGTGAATAGAGGCATTATCTTATATAAACAAGTACCTAGGATCTAAGGTCTTATACATAGGCTCGACTTCTGCCTCGAGGACCTCTAGGTAGAACTCTACGCTATATCTATACTTCTTAGACTTAAAATCACAGTCTATAATATAGAGGTTAGTTTATCCGAGGTTCTAAAAGCATCCCTAGACTATAACCTTTATATTCTTCTTATAATCATAGGTTTAAACTATATCTTATAGCTATTTATTCTACTAGAAGGACTAGAAGACCTACTTGTCTCTTTTACTCTACTCTCTCTTAATAGAGCACTTATTAGACTATATATACATCCTCTATTCCTCTACGTTCCTGCCTCTATTCTTTAAGCACTAGGTAAGGCGTTTAGCTACGTTTATTACTATAAGAAAGGGCCGGCGTCTAGCACGCTAATTAGTAATGCTATTATCCTTAAGAATGCGCTTAAGGGTTATACGCGAGCATTCGAGGCCGCAGTCTCTTAAAACGTCGGCATAGGTTGCTTTCGAGTTAAGTTATATATAGCGTAGGATATATCGTTCGTCTGTTCCTGTATATAACTTCTTTCTAGCTATACAAGGTAGAGACTTTCCTTCGTTACGTAATTTATCTTAGTAGATAGTATTCTATATAGTAGTACAGGGTAGTAAAAACTTCTCTATAGCGCCTTATTATATACTGCTAGTACGAGAGAACTCTATAATATAGCCTCTCTAGTACAGAGTTAAATATATCTTAGCTTACTAGTTACTAGATATAATATATAAAGAAGAGTGTTAAGGTAGTATATTATTATAGTTTAAGAAGAGAAGTTAGTAGTCGACGCGCTAGAAAACGCGTTTTATACCGAGTAGCCGAGTATAAGTAGACTCTTACTATATCTTCTACCTTCGAGGTACTACTCTTAAATGAGTATAACTATATCTAGAGAACTTTTTCGTATATAAAGCCTTAGTAGAAAGTATAGCTAATATATAATTAATGTTTAGATCTTAGAATAGATTCAAAATCGCTATATACTAAATGTTTAGTAATATTAATACTATTAAAATAGTAATATAAAAGTTACTTAACCTATACTAAACTAGATTAGTAATTGATTATATAAATAAATTCTAATATTATAGAAATAGAATAGAGTAAGATTCTCTCTCTCTTATAGAACTCTTCTATAGAGAACTTAATATTAAACTATAAGAAGAAATAGTAAGATAAAACCTTAATTATAAAGATATTACTACTATAATTAAAGAAGTAATCTATTTAGACAACTGTCTATAGAAATTTAAGAAAACTAATCTCTATCTAGAATTTAAAAAGTATAATAAATAGAATCGACTAGACTACTAGAATAACTAATAAGTAAATACTACCTAGAGAAAGACCTCTAGAAAGTAGAAGCTCTTCTAGAAAGAACGAAACTAATAATATAAGTAGAACCTCTACTTTTTATATAGCCTATCTAGCTATAGAGTAAGTAACTACTATAAGAAGGCTAATTCTTTAAGAAGGTATTAAGTAAATACTATAACTAGAAAGAAAATAGTATTACTTAAGAAATTTAAACTATCTAATAAAGAGTAGAAAGCTTATAGATATAGAACATAAGTAGAAGATAAGAAGAACTCTATTCTTAAGTAATACTATAATAAACATTCTATATTAGAATATAATCTACCTCTATAATATAATATAGAGATAGTAGAGTTATTATTAGACTTATCGTTAGAATTATTAGACATGTCTAGTTAAGGAAATAACTAGAAGAATAACTCTTAAGTAGAAGAAATATAGATATTTATAGAATGTTTTAAATATAGTAACTAATAGATAGACCTTAATAGAAATAAGTTAGACTTTTAGACCTCTTATATAACTAGAGAATAGAACCTAGAAGTACTAGAACGATTTTAAGTTTAAAGTAACCTTCTAATAAGTATTATCTTTAGAAATCTTAAAAGTAACCTAGATACTATAGAAGGAAAACTAAACGTATAGGCTATTAAGAACATCTTTAAGTTAACTCTTAAGTTATAGAGAGAAAGAGACTAACCTGTTACCTAACTATAGGTAGAAGAATACTAGGCTCTAGAAGTTATATTAGAAGATATAATTATATAGTAGCGTTACTATCTAAAACCTATATTAGTCTAGAAATTAGAGAAATAGTTTACTAGCGATAAACCTAACTATAATAGAGTTATAGAATAGTAAATGATTTACGAAGTGTTTAAAGGTAATTTATAATAAGTAATACTCTACTCTTAGAGAAGTAACTCTTAAGCGGCGAAAATTAGCTAGAGAGAGCGAAGTTTTATAGTATACTTTATTAAAAACGAAATCTATACTATATTAGAAGATAGATAGTTAATAGTAACTATAAAGATTAGAGGATAGAAACTCTAGGTTATAATTAACTTAGAAGTAATAGATAACTTCCTTTTCTTATTAGTACTTAAGAAGCTAAACGTCTCTATTAAGAAGATAGAACTATACTACCTAGGTATAGTCGATAGAACGGATATAGTATATTAAAAAAGAGTTATTAATTAGTAAATAATTCTAATATAAATTACTATTAAAGAATACTACTTAGATATATAATTCGATATTATTAAGATTAGAAGCTAGAATATAATACTTAGTATACTATAGATTAGAGAATATAATTCTAATATTAACTAGAATGTTAAGGGTTATACCTATAGAGTAAGTCTTAGAGTACTCTAGTAACGTGAGCATGTAACCTCGCTTAGTAATATAACGTATTAATCGTAATATATTAACTTAATAGAACCTTAGAAAGAATACGTAGTAGAATCCTCTAGAATAAGTAGACTAAGTATATAAGGTAGTAAGGACTCTACTCTAGAAAGGACAATCGAATCTTCTTATATATAGACAGCCTCTATAGTTTAATTCAAAGTACTTACTATAAGCTCTAATATTAGATTCGATTCTTAAAATAATAACAAGCCTTTATAGTAATACTAGAACTTAAGGGTCTTTATAGTAATACTAGAACATAAGAGCCTTTATAGTAATACTAGAATATAAGGGCCTTTATAGTAATACTAGAATATAAGAGCTATTTATAGTAACACTAGAACTTAAGGGCTATTTATAGTAATACTAGAACTTAAGGGCTATTTATAGTAATACTAGAACTTATAGGCCTTTACGATAATACTAGAACTCACGAGCTATTTAATAGTATTTATAGAAGTTATAGACAATAGAAGAACTATAGAAAGGCGGTATACTAAATAAGCTACCTGCCTAGTTCTTATAGTATATTTAAGAGTAGTAAAGTTAGTTATCAACTACTTAAGAGAATAAAAGACTATAGTTTATAAACGAGGAAGCTTATATATAGTTAGTCTATAATAATAATAAACCTAGAAAATTACTTTCTCTACTACTAGAATTCTATAGAGAATTAGACAAGTAAGAAGCTTAGTTATAATAGGTATAAGCTAAAATTAAAGTTAACTATTATAGATATATAGAATATATTAAGTTTTAGGTACTTAACAGATTATTATAAGGTAAGGCGCTTTATAGAATAGAAGTATAGGTACGAGAACAAGGCAAGCTAGAACTAGCTAATAGTAACAACTTCCTAGACTATATAGAGTTTATGTTTAGAGACTTGTAAGCTAAGGAAAGAGTATAACGAAAGCTAGAATCCTTCTACTAGAGCTTAAAACTATTCTTAGAGGTCTTTATAGAATAGTAAGCCTTACTTATAGAATTAGAAGAGGGATTATAGTCTAACGATGTAAAGAAACTATCCCTTAACTAAATACTAAGTAATAAGCTAGTTAAAGTAATAATTATAGTTCCTTCTTAACTAGATTTTAAATCCTACTACTCTATTATTAAGGAAATAGATAACTACTTAAGAGTATATAAAGCTAGAACACATCGGCCTATAAACTAAGGAAACCCTAGAATACTATAGACCTTTTAGAAGCTATCTATAGATACTCTTTAGTAAAAACTATATAATAGAGTTACTTATAAAGCGTCTATAGAGAGTATAGATTAGGAACTAGTACCTACGAGAGTCTTAACAACTAGTACTTAGCGTACTAAATAGATACCTTAGAAAGAAAAAGATAATCGTCTCTATACTAGTTACTATATCTATTATAGAGCTACCGGTTATTTTACTTAAGCATGTCTATATAAACTAGTAAGGCGGCCTATAATAACTAATACAGTCTATAAATAGAGGATAGAGGTTAAGGAGATAGCACCGGAATTAGAAGAAGAGAAAGAGACTTCCTTAGACTTAGAAAACTAGAGGCTCCTATTAGAAAGCGCTAGCAGGAGCGACGAAGAGAGTTATTAACAATAGACACGTAGAGATAGTTTAAGAAGGAATATATAGATGAAAAACCGCTTCTTATATTAGCTTTAGTAAATGAGGTAGCTACTTTACAAGCCTTAGTAGATTTAGAGTATTTAGTTTATAGAATTGTTTTAGACTACTTTATCTAATACTACTAGCTCTCTTACGTATAAATTAAACTAAGACATTTATAGTTAGTAGAAGAAGTCTTAGAGAATATAGTATCGCGAGCTATATCCTTTAGTATAGATATTAGAGAGTACTAGTAGAAGTAAGTCTACACTTATATTATTCTAAGAATTAAAGGTTATAAAATAATTCTAGAAAAATTATAGCTAAGGAAAGAGTAAGTATTACTTAACGCTAAAAGAGGATACTTACGCTTTTAGGATTCTAAGTTAGAAGTTTATAGTAAACTAGAAAAGAACCTATATTCTTATAAGTAAGTAAGTATAGCTTTCTTTTACTTTCTTATAGGCCGAAAGCGTAAGCTATAGGTCTTTATAGTAAGCCTTATAGATATTATAAAAGTATTAGCGAAGAAAAAGTATATAGACTTATAAACAAAGCTGTCTAGCTAGATTAGTTCTAAATTCTACCTAGTATTTAATAGAAAGGAAGTAGACAAGTTGTCTATATATTAAGAAGGAACTAATTATAGTATTAAGCTTTTATAGACCGCTAGCGAGTTAGAAGAGATAGTACTATAGAGACCGCTCTATAACATGTTAAGGGACAAGCTATTAGTACTCTATAAAACGCTTATAGAGCTACTAGATAAGGAATTTATTTAAGTAAGTAACTCTCTAGTAGCCGCGCTAGTACTCTTTATATAAAAGCTAGAGGGAGGCCTATAGTTCTATTATAACTACTAAGTACTAAATAAGTTAACTTATAAGAACTACTATCTACTACTCTTAATTTAAGAGACACTTAACTAGATTAGAAAAGCTAAGTAGTTTATAAAAATAGATATTATTACTACTTTTTATAAGATATAGATTAAGAAAGAAGATAAGTAGAAAACTACTTTCTAGATACGCTTTAGGCTTTTTAAATAGCTTGTTACCTCTTTTAGACTTGTAAATGCTCTAAGTACTTTCTAATAGTATATTAACTATATACTTTAAGAGTTCTTAGACGACTTTATCTTAGTATATATTAACGACGTCTTAGTCTTTATAGACAGCACCTGTGAATAGTATCGCGAGTATGTCTATAAAGTGCTATAAAGGCTTTAGAATACTAGGCTATAGCTTAATATTAATAAGTATAAATTTAAGGTATAGTTAATAAAGTATCTTAGATTTATAATTAAAGTAGAGTAAGGTTTATAGAAAGACCTAGCTAAAGTATAGGCTATTATAGATTAGAAAGTACTAATAACTATAAAAGGCGTCCTTAGCTTTCTAGGATTTATAAATTTCTATTAATAGTTTATTAAGGATTTTTCATAGATTATAGCTTCTCTCTATAGACTTGTTAAGAAGGATATATCTTTCTAATAGATAGACGAAATAAATAGAGGCTTCGAACGTTTAAAGTAAGCTTTTATAGAAGCTCTAGTACTAGCTTAGTTTAACCTAGATAACGAGACAGTTCTAGAAATAGACTTCTCTAGATACTACTTAGAAGGTGTACTCTCTTAAGTAAAGAATAGCGTCTTATAGCCTGTAGCTTTCCTCTCTAAGAAGTATACTTCTATCGAATATAATTATCTAATTTATAATAAAGAGCTATTAGCTATTATTCGCTATCTCGAGGAATAGAAAGTAGAGTTATAGAGTATAGAGTAGTTTATAGTCCTTATAGACTATAAGAACCTTAAATACTTTATAATAGTCTATAAACTATCTAAAAGATAAATATGTTAGTAGTTAATCCTTAGTAAGTTTAACCTAATAATCTAATACTACTTAGGTAAGGATAGAGGCCTCTTAGATATATTAATAAGAAGGGACTAGAACCTTCTAGAGAAGGGAGATAAACGCCTTAATTATAGAATAGTATAACTAATTTCAAACGGAATGATTCGAGGGAATACTATTCGGTTAGCGCTAGTATTAGTAAATAAGCCTAGTCTCTAAGGCCTCTAGAAGGAAGGAAAAGTATAGGACAAGGACTTCGAGCGTATTATAGAATCTATTTGTTAAGAGTATAGAGTATTTCTAATAGACCTTGCCTTCTCTATTAAAGTCTTAGTCTCTAACTACTTAATAGACGAAAGTAGCGAGTTATAGTTTAGAGGTAGACTTTAGATCTCTAATTATAAGCTGCTATAGATAGCTATTATATAGGAACTCTATAACTCTACACTTATAGGCTACTCTAGTAAGAATAGAACAATCGTAGTAGTTTTAAGAGAATTCTTCTAGCTAAACTTATAGACTACTATTAAGTAGTTTATTCGTAATTATAGAATTTATAGATGTACTAAGGTCTAGAGAGACTATAAATAAGGCTTACTTCGTCTATTATCTATTCTAGAATAGTAATAGTAGAAGATCTCGATAGATTTTATTAGACTACTACCTTTAAGTAAGAGCTTTAATATAATAGTAGTGTTTATAGACCGCTTAAGTAAAGGAGTACTTCTTATAGCTTATAATTTAATAATATTATTAGAGGAATTTACTTATCTATTTATTATAACCTACTATAGCTTATATAGACTACTAAGAGTAATTATATCTAATAGAGGTCTATAATTTATTAGATAAGTATAGAAAATAGTCTATAACCTCTTATAGATTAAAAGACAGATCTCTATAGCTTTCTATCTATAAACTAACAGGTTAATAGAACAGGTAAATACTAAAGTAGAGACGCTTCTATAGTAATAGATTAATATAGTATAAGATAACTAGGCTAACTAGCTACTAGTAGTCTAGCTTGCCTTTAACAGACGAGATTTATTATTAACAAGTGTAAGCTCTTTCTAACTTAGCTATAGCTATCTATTATAGACGATAGACCTCTTAATAGATGTAATAGCACCTGTCTATATAAAGACTCTAATCTAAAAGAGTAAAGTAATACTAGTAAGAATCAAGGCTATTATAGAATAGGCTTAGACGTTAATAGTAAGAGTATAGTAGAACTAGGAGACTTAAGCTAATCGTTTATAGAATGTCGCTCTCTTATATAAGGTTAGAGATAAAGTCTATCTAAGCTTATAGAATATATAGACAGAGAAGGCTAGTAAGAAACTTAACGCTTGATCTATAAAATTAATAGTTATTAAGGTTATTAGCCTATTCGCGTATAGACTAGATACTCTACCTAGTATTTACAATGTCTTTAATATAGACTTGTTACAGCTAGCCGCTACGGATCCACTACCTAGTTAAATTATAGACGACGCTTAACCGCCTGTAATCTTAGTAGATGATTCTACAGAGTAGTAAATAGAGGGAATTTTAAGCTAGCGGCGGAAGAGGCTCCTAGAGAGAGGCTCTTATACTCGTCTCGAGTATAAGGTTAAATGAACTAGCTATACGAATCTAATATAGGAACCTGCTACTGAATTAAAGGACATAGTAGCCCTAGACACCTACCTATAAGAGTAGAGAGAGGGGTAATATCAAGGGTTATACTCGTAGAGTAAGTCTTAGAGTACTCTAGCGACGTGAGCACGTGACCTCGCTTAGTAACGCAACGCATTAATCGCAACGTATTAACTTAATAGAACCTTAGAAAGAATATATAGTAGAATCCTCTAGAATAAGTAGACTAAGTATATAAGATGGCAAGGACTCTACTCTAGAAAGGATAATCGAATCTTCTTATATATAGATAGCCTCTATAGTTTAATTTAAAGTACTTACTATAAGCTCTAATATAGAAAGTCTAAATAATAACTTTTAGCTAATATAACTATAAAGGATTATAGCTATAACTATATAGCTAGAACGAGGTTAGCGCTACCTCTTCTAAGGCGCTAGAATACCTTACTAAGAGTTCTCTATAGGCTAGTAAGAAAGCTAATAACGAAATATCTATATAGTATAGAGAATTCGTAGAATTAGTCAAGAACCTAGAGAACTTATAAGCTCTACTAGAACATTATCTATAGGATTATAAGATTAAATTAAAAGAGAGTTATAACCTTAAGAAATAGAAAATATAGCCTTATAGTTAGATTAAGCTATAACGCTTTTAAAGCTATATCGTCGAAGGTTTAAAGAAAGGTTATATTTAGAGATTAAAATTACCTGTTCTATTAAATATACTAGTTATTAGTAAGAAGAACGACCTAATAGATCGAGTCTATATTAACTACTAAGATATAAATAATATAACGATTAAGAATACTTATATACTACTAGAAGAATAATATCTACTAGATAGAATTAGCTCTACTAAGATATTTATAAAACTTAACTAATAGAACGCTTATATCTTAATTAGAATTAAGGTAGGCGATAAGTAAAAAACTATATTTAGATTACTCTTAAGACTCTATAAGTATATAGTAATACTATTTAGATTAGCTACCGCGCTAGTAATCTACTAGAGGTAGAATAATAGTATTCTAGAAGGTCTTCTAGAGGTAACTATTATTTATTACCTAGATAATATTCTAATCTACTTAGATAAAGTAGAGAAATATAAGAGTTATATATAACGTAGTTTATCACCGAGCGAGCTATATTACCGAGTAGGCTACTTCCCTCTATTAAACCTCTTTAATATATAATTACTCAACTATAATACATTTAATTAACTAAACTACTTAGAATCTAACGAGTTATTTAGTTCTATAGACTCTTAATAAGTTCGCATATTATGACTAGTCTTTCTATAAGTGCTACATCGTCGCCTAGAGGGCTGCCTCTTCTTTTGCTTACTCTCTTTAACGCGCTTATCGCGTCGAGCCTACTCCTCTGCCTTCTTTTAAGCTAATACATTCTACGTATCCTCTATAATAAGTGTACCCCCTTGACGGATCCGAGTCTTTTTAGCCCTCCGACGTTTACTAAGGGCTTTATTTACCTAGCGAAGGGTCTAGACTTTAGCTAATAGTAAAGTTACCTTATAAGCTAATATCTCTATACCTTTAGCTAATATAGCTACTGTCTTAAAAATCGATGTTAGCGAGCTTCCTTAATAGAGTATAATACGATTTTTAACTAGTATAGTCTATAAGAGAGCTTTAGTTAGGTTATAAGGAGTCTAAGAGACCTATTGTGACAGATGTGCTTCTGAACAGTCGGAACAAACAACACTCTATTCTTAGGACAATAGATGAGGAAGAAAGTTAGGTACAGGAGGTGATGCTACATTTATCTAGAATCTGAAACACCCGCGCCACCACGTGATATCACAGGACGTAGCTGACATGTGACACAGCTAGCAGATCCGTCACACCTATAGGTTAGCATTTATAGAGGGGTCTATAAGAGGTGTTAGAGTCTATAACCTAATATTAAGCTTAGAAATAACTACCTATAGATTAAAAGAGACTAACCTAGCTCTATAAAACCTAGCTTTAGTATTTCGAGTTGTTATTAACTAATTATAAGCTATGTAGAAGGCTAAAAAGAACTCGATCTTTATAATATAGTTAATATAAGCCTTAATAAAGAGCTTAATTTAACGTCTATATATACGCTTAAGAATACTAAAGTATTCTATATTAAGTAGCTAGGTAAGATAAGATAAGTAAGAAGGTAGACAGAGAGTTATAATATTATAAGCTATATAGTACTCTTAAAATATAACTGATTTATAACTCTTATATCTATCGAGGACAAGTATTTAATATAGACTCTTTATCTAAGTAGTAGTATACTTATTAAAGTGTTATATCTATTCTAGGCCTGTCTTATTATTTATCTATCTATTACTTATAGGATTAATAACCTAGTCGTCTAGAAGGCCTTCTTTAGTATACTAGCTAGAGAGGTAATATTTCTCTTAGACTACTAAAAATAGAGAGATTTTCCCTCCTTCGCTATTAATATAAATAATCGCTATAGTCTATTCCCGATTACCTAGCTAAACTGCCTTACCTCTACCACGTCGATCAGCGCGTATAACAACTATAGCTAGGCTAATAACGCCTATTATAAAGCCTGTCTTATCGAAGTTATAGAAATCGTAGTCCTAGATCTTATATTTTACTCTTATATTCTCTACAAGCCGAAACTATATACTAATTTACTTAGGATCTTCGCATAAGGCCCTTTAAAAGTCGTAAACGCGATTAAAACACGTCTTTAATCGTAGTTAACATTATATAAATCGATATGCCTAGAGCTTTCTAACACGTCTCTCTCCTCGCGATTCGAGTATATAATTCGCTATATCTTTAACACTAGTAAGCCGAGCCGTAAATCCTTATATATCTAAGTCTAGTATATATTAAATAATCACTTCCTCTTCTATCTTGGTCAGCTTATAACAATTAGCGGTAGTTTCGTCGTAAGAGGTTTAGCTAGCTATTTAATAAGTAAGAGTCGTTCTAGGTATATTATATAGGTTAGTAGCTTTTCAAATGCTTATTTTTTAGAATAATCGAACTACTTCTATAGCTAGGATAATCCAGGCTTCGCTAGTATAAATCTATATGATTTGTTATAGAGAAATCGCGTGTCTTAGGTAGTAGATATAGAAGTAAGGAAAAGTGGCCCGCTTAGTGATATAGCTCGCTCGGTGATAAATCACGTTATAAGGTTATAAAAAGACTTACTATAGTAAACTCTTAACTTAAGTTATTAAAATATAAGTTTAGAGTAACTTATATAAAATTCCTAGACTAGATAATATCTCTAAAAAGAATAGAAATTAATCTAGATAAAATAAGAGATATTATTAACTAGAAATTACTAAAAAACGTTAAAGACATTTAACGTTTCTAGAGATTTACTAACTTCTATCGTTAGTTTATAGTAGACTATACTAGAATAGTAAAACTAATAATAAACCTTATATATAAAGGAGTATCTTTTATATAGAACGAGATCGTAGAAATAGCCTTTTAGATAATAAAGAAATACTTTACTAAGGAACTAATTCTATATAGCTATAATCTAGATAAACCGAGTACTATAGAAATAGACTTATTAGATATAGTAATAGATACTATATATCTATAACTAGACGAAAACAGAAAATTAATATCTATAGTCTACTACTTAAGAACGTTAGACCTAGTATAGTAGAACTATACTATATTTAAGAAGGAACTACTTACTATAGTCTTTACTTTAGAGTATTAGAAAAATCTACCTCTAAGAAACGAAGTATTAGATAATAGTTCTTACTAATTATATAAATCTTTAAACCTTTACTACTACTAAGAAACTTATAAGTAAGCGTCTTACTAGGTAGTTAGAAACTCTATCGAACTATAATATAGTTATCCGACACGTTATAGAAATAATAAACCTAAGAGTAGACGCTCTTAGTTATAAACTAGACTATAAAGAAGCTAGAGAATATATAAAGCTAGTAATATTAAAAGAGCTATCTAATAGAGACTTAGCTCTAATAGTTTACTAAATTATAGCTATATAGATAGTAGATCTATAGCTAGACGTAATCTAGAATATATATAAAGAAAGGAACTAGTACTATAATAGAAAATTATAAGTTCTAGAAGAATATATAAAGTAGTTTATTAGCGAGTACTATTTAGTACCTACTTATAGATATTAAGGAATATAAAGAACTACTTAGTAAATAAAATAATAATACTTTATAGATTATCTACTAGCGATTATTAGAGAGATAATAAAGGAGTATAATATATATACTCGAAATAAGACTTTATACTAGCTACTATATAGATAGATAGATACTACTTCTATTCTATAGATATCTTAGAAATTAGTCTCTTAGAATTTTATTATTAAACTACTAAAATCTAAGGACCTAATAATAGAAGTTAAATATAACTTAATCCTAGTTATTATAGAAAGACTTACTAAATATATAATACTAATACCTTATATAGAGTTAAGTATAGTAGAATATTTAGTATTTATATACTTAAGAGATATAATCTTAAGATATAGAATATTAATAGAAATACTCTTAGATAGAGATAAGCTCTTTATCTTAAGGTTCTAGACTACTCTTATAGAACGATTAGATATAAAAAGAAAGCTTTCGATAGCTTTCTATCTCTAGACTAATAGAGAGAACGAATATATAAATTAAGTAGTTAAAATATATCTTTATTACTATATAAACTACTAGTAGAACAACTAGATAGAACGATTACCTTTAGCTTAGTTTATATATAATAGCTTAACTATAGAAATAATACTTATATTACTATTCTATACTAACTTTAGATATAAATTACTAGTATATAATAGACTAATAAAAATAATAGT
>LKTO01000904.1:0-14636 GCA_001399465.1 Hymenoscyphus scutula
ATTCCTTAATATCTATAAGCGAGTACTAAATAGTACTTACTAATAAACTACTTTATATATTCTTTTAGAACCTATAATTTCCTATTATAGTACTAGTTCTTTTCTTTATATATATTCTAGATTACGTTTAGCTATAGATCTACTATCTATATAGCTATAATTTAATAAACTATTAGAGCTAAGTCTCTATTAGATAGTTCCTTTAATATTACTAGCCTTATATATTCTCTAGCTTCCTTATAGCCTAGTTTACAACTAAGAGCGTCTACTCTTAGGTTTATTATTCCTATAACATGTCAGATGACGATGTTATAGTACGATAGAGTTTCTGACCATCTAGTAAGGCGTTTACTTGTAAGTTCCTTAGTAGTAGTAAAGGTTTGAAGATTAGCGTGATTAGTGAGGACTGTCATCTGATACTTTGTTCCTTAGAGGTAGATTTTCTAATGCTCTAAAGCAAAGACTATAGCGAGTAGTTCCTTCTTAAATATAGTATAGTTCTACTATGCTAGGTCTAGCGTTCTAGAGTAGTAGGCTACAGGTATTAATTTTCTGTTTTCGTCTAGTTACAGGTGTATAGCACCTATTGCTGTACCTGATGAGTCTGTTTCTATAGTACTCGGTTTCTCTAGGTTATAGCTACGTAGAATTAGTTCCTTGGTGAAGCGTTTCTTTATTATCTGAAAGGCTATCTCTACGATCCCGTTCTATATAAAAGGCACTCCTTTACGTGTAAGGTTCGTCATTAGTTTTAATATTCTAGCGTAGTCTACTATAAACTAACGGCAGAAGTTAGCAAATCCCTAGAAGCGTTAAATGTCTTTAACGTTTTTCGGTGATTCCTAGTTAATAACGTCTCTTATCTTATCTAGATTGATTTCTATTTGTTCTAGGGATATTATCTAGCCTAGGAACTTAGTACAAGTTACTCTAAACTTGTATTTTAATAACTTAAGATAAGAGTTCACTATAGTAAGTCTTTTTATAACCTTATATATATAACTCTTATGTTCCTCTACTTTATCTAAGTAGATTAGAATGTTATCTAGGTAGTAGATAACTATTACCTCTAGAAGACCTTCTAGAATATTATTGTTCTGCCTCTAGTAGGTTGCTAGCGCGGTAGCTAATCTGAATAGTATTACTATATACTTATAGAGTTCTAAAGGTAATCTAAAAGCGGTTTTCTACTCGTTGCCTACCTTAATCCTAATTAAGGCATAAGCGTTCTATTAGTCGAGTTTAGTAAATATCTTAGTAGAGCTAATTCTGTCTAGTAGATATTATTCTTCTAGTAGCGAGTAAGTGTTCTTAATCGTTGCGTTGTTTACATCTCGGTAGTTAATGTAAACTCGACCTGTTAGGTTGTTCTTCTTACTAACGACTAATATGTTTAATAGAACAGGTGATTTAGATCTCTAAATATGACCTTTCTTTAAACCTTCGATAATATAGCTCTTAAAGTGTTATAGCTTAATCTAACTATAAGGCTACATTTTCTATTTCTTAAGGTTATAACTCTCTTTTAATTTAATCTTATAATCCTATAGATAATATTCTAGTAGAGCTTATAAGTCCTCTAGGTTCTTAAATAATTCTACGAATTCTCTATACTATATAGGTATAATATTATTAGCTTTCTTACTAACCTATAAAGGACTCTTAGTAAGGTGTTCTAGCGCCTTAAAAGAGGTAGCGCTAACCTTGTTCTAGCTATATAGTTAAGGCTATAATCCTTTATAGTTATATCGACTAAAAGTTATTATTTAGACTTTCTAGTTAATATCTAGATTATATTCTCTAATCTATAGTATACTAAGTATTATATCTTAGCTTCTAATTACTATAATGTTAAATTATATATCTAAGTAGTATCCTTCGATAGTAATTTATATTAGAATAGTTTACTAATTAATAACTTCGTTTTAATATACTATGTCTATTCTATTAACTATACCTAGATAGTATAGTTCTATCTTCTTAATAGAGATGTTTAGCTTCTTTAGTACTAATAGAGAGAGGAAGTTACCTGTCGCTCCTAAGTTAATTATAACTTAGAGTTTCTATCCTCTAATTTTTATAGTTATTATTAACTAGTAGTCTTCTAACATAGTATAGATTTCCTGTCTATTAATATAGACTACGAAACTACGCTTACTTCTACTAATTTCTCTTCTCTAAGGGTTATTCTTCTAGAGGTAGAGTGTTACTTACTAGAAGTCGCTTTCTATTACTCTATAGACTATTTACTATTCTATTATCTAGTTATAGTTAGGTTTGTTACTAGTAAACTATTTCTCTAATTCCTAGTCTAATATAGGTTTTAGGTAGTAACGCTACTATATAATTACATCTTCTAATATAACTTCTAGAGCCTAGTATTCTTCTACTTATAGTTAGGTAAAAGGTTGATCCCTTTCCCTCTATAACTTAAGTATAGACTCGAAGATGTCCTTAATAGCCTATATGTTTAGTTTTCCTTCTATAGTGTCTAGGTTGCTTTTAAGATTTCTAAAGATAATACTTATTAGAAGGTTGTTCTAAACTTAAAATCGTCCTAGCGCTTCTAGAGCCTGTCCTCTAGTTATGTAAGAGGCCTAAAAGTCTAACTTATTTTCGTTAAGGTCTACCTATCGATTACCGCGGTTAAAGCTTCCTATAAATGCCTACGTTTCTTCTACTTAAGGGTTGTTGTTCTAGTTATTTCCTTAACTAGACGAGTCTATTAATTCTAGCGATAAGACTAATAAGGAATCTACTATCTCTACTACTTATTATAGAGGTAGATTATACTCTGATTTAGAACGTTCCTTATAGTATTATTCTAGAATAAGGTTCTCCTTATCCTCTATCTACGTTCTATACCTGCGAGCTTCTAGCTCTTTATTAGATAGGTTAAATCTCTTAAGTAATACTATTTCCTTCCTAGTTGTAGTAAATGCTTAATACTTTCCTAATAAATCAGCCTTCTTACGACAGTCACTTACTCTATAGCTGGTCAGGCTATATGAAAAGTAGAGGTTCTACTTACGTCGTTGGTTTTGTTCCTTCTAGGAGAGCCCTAGCCTTCTACTATGTTATTACTTTAGCTAGAAAGGCTTTTATATAGTAGCGTCGAGTTATATAGGATCTCTATAATCCCTTCGCTAGCTACTCTTTAAGGCTCGATGTTCGTAGCTACTCTTCTTTTCTAGAGTTCGTTTATAATTATAATTGTTAATTTTAATAGCTTTATTAGTTAATAGATTTAACGTATTAGAGAAATCGTCTCTAGCTAGCTTATCCTTTACGCTGTCCTTAAGTCCTTAGTAGAACTACTCTCTTAGAGCTTTATCGTTCTAGCCTATACGCGTAGAGTATTATTAAAACTATAACGTATACTTAGCTATAGATCCTTGTTACCTTAAGGCGTATAGTATATAAACTACTTTCTTCTTTATATCTATATCTTTAAATACTTAGTTTATTTCTAACTTAAATCCCTTAACATTTCTAAACAAGTTCTTTATCTAGTCTGTTATAGTAGTAGATACTTTTCTATTAGTTATCCTATTAGCCTAGAAATCTTCTAGGTAAGGTTCTATCTAGTTATAGGCTACTTCTTCTAGTTATATAGTAATCTAGATAACTTAGTCTATCTTATAGATGAACTAACTAGTATAGAAGGAGAGGTATATAGATACCTTTATAAGGAACTCTATAAGTTTCTTAGGCGATCTATCGAATAGTTTTAGAAGAGTAATTTTAACTTCCTCTTAAGTAGTAATAGTTAGCGCTACAGTTAGTATAGGTGAGGTTACTACTAGAGTATATAGGTTCGATAAAGTAGCTAATATTATATTAATTAACTTCTAAGCTTAGGTACTTAAAGTATAACGATTCTTAAACTAACTAACTAAGGTACTAAGTATCGCTAGGGTTTAGTCTTATAAAGAGGTATAATTAAGGTCTAGGTGTTTACTCGAAGGTAAACTTGTTATAAAACTATAAAGCTATTAAGGTAGTAATAATAATATAATATAAGGTTAAGTATAAAGCTTCTATCTAATAGTAGACGTACTAGTCTTATATAGAACCTTCCTACCCGTGGCTGCTATAGTCGACTGTTCGGCTATAGTCGACATAGTCGACACGTCGGCTATGTCGTACGTTATGTAATAGAGATATAATGAAATCCTTGGATCGCTTAGCTAACCTAACCGATCCCTTGATACTATAAGAGTATATAATAGTACTTAACCTGTTAGAACGCCGCCTAGTCTTTACTCGTCACGTGTATCTATAATTTATAACACTAAATTAGTACTTTAAGTACTATAAGTATTACTTCTAAGCTCTCTAAGGCAGCCTGTTTTTATACCTTTATAAGCTTACTATCTACTACATCTATTAAAGATAAGGAAATCGAGGCTCTAATAGCTATAGAAGCTAAACACTATAACTTAAGCTACTAGTTTAGTATTATAATCGATATATAGTCGGTCTCTACTACTAATCGACACTCGGACATAAAGCGTGAACTTTTCTTTATATGACTCCCTACCTTTCTATAACAACACTAAAAAATGCCACCTATACATACTCCTATAGGAGCTATTTCTAGGAATCACGTTCCTAAGAAGTAACTCACGCCTTACGAAAGAGGGAAAATAGTAGGGATAGCGATAGAGGGGTTAACAGATACCGACATTATAACGTGTATGAATTACCCTCGTACCACCGTTATTAGTACTATCTCCTAAGACTCATAACGTAACAACGGCGCTAATCTAGACAAAGGGAATAGGAGGAAGTCATATACATTTACTAACGAACGACATATCCTACGCTATGTACGCTAGAACCTAAAGAGTACCTACGAAGAAGTGAAGAAGGACTACGCGCTAGATTATTCTACTACTACTATCAAGCGTATTCTTAAAGAGCATGGAATCAAGAACTAGTGTGACGGTTCTAACCGCCACCACACCTCAGGCCAACCCCCGACTGGAACCCAGCGGATACTGTGCTTCCTGAGCCCGGCTCGGTTAGCTATAGCTTAGCACAACCTCCTGTATATAAGAGCTTCCAGCTCCTAGGCTTCTGTCCTTTCTTCTCTTCTCTCTTTAGCTTAGAATCCTCGTATAGACAGTTCCACAGTGCCTAACTTACACCTGGCGTAGTCGTGCATTCGTGTGCGGTCCATAAGCTGTGCGTGTCGTCACAACTAGCGCGCGCGCCGCCGCCCCTTACTCACAGAAACGAATGCGGCTAAAAGACTTGCTTGGTGCCTAAGAAATAGGAACAGAAACGTGGAGGAATAGGGTATGTATATGTGAAGCGATGAGTGTTTAGTAGAGCAGGGGAAGGGTAAAAGAGACAAGTGGGTATTCTGTTCTTCGTAGGATAACAAATAGGCAAGAGACATAGTATAAACCTACGATTATAAGAAGAACATGAAGGTTATAGTCTAGGGATGCTTTTAGGACCTTGGGAGGACAAATCTATATATTATAGATAGAGATTTTAAGTCAGTAAAGCATAGGTATAGTGCTGAAAGCTATCTCGAGGTCCTTAACACGGAAGTGGCTCTAACATACAAGTCTTTAGACCCTGGGTATATGTTTATGTAGGACAATACATCTATACATACTACTAGAAAGGTTAAAGAGTGGTTTACTAAACAAGGGATTGAAATAGTAAAGAACTAGCCTCCTTACTCTCCTGACCTTAACTCTATTAAGCACATCTGGTGGATACTTAAGAAGAGGGTCTTTGATATGTTCCCTGATATAGCTAAGGATACTTCTACTAGTGAATATTCAAGACAAAGGCTTAAAAGTACTCTACAAGCAGCGTGGGATACTCTAGATAAGTCTAGTTTTAATGTTTTATATTAAAGTATACTCTCTAGAATAGAGGCCTGTATTGTAGCGGATAGGTAGCATATAAAGTACTAGCTTTTAAGCTGCTTTTATTTTTAATTCCTAGTAGTATAAAATGAAGCTCTAGCTTCTGTCTATCTATATATATAATTACTATTTAATTCCTATATAAATTAATGTTATAGTAAACAAAAGAGTAGTTAAGATTTTAATAGAGTACGAGGTAAAAAAAAAAGTGTCGATTAGTAGTAGCCTAGTACTATAGACGTAGCCTTAAAGTTAACTATAGAATATAACTAATACTTAGTATATAAATCAATTTAGAACACTCTAATTACTATAGCTATAGAGAGTAAAGTAACTATTAAATTTAGTATTAGTATAACGATTCTTAAACTAACTAAGATAACTAAGTATCGCTAGAGTTTATTCTTATAAAGAGATATAATCGCGAACTAGATATTTACTTAGAGGTAAACTTATTACTTAACTATAAAGCTGTTAAGGTAGTAATAATAATATAATATTAAGTTAAGTATAAAGCTTCTATCTAATAGTAGATATACTAGTCTTATATAGAACCTTTGTTCTCTATTAGAGTCTCTCGCTTAAGAGAACTACCTCTATTAGAGTCTCTCGCTTAAAGAGAGTTCTAAATATTAAGGACTCTAATAGCCTCTAAGGACTCTATTATATAAGAACTCTATTATATAATTAGTATTTAATATAATAAGATCCTATACTAATAGCTTAATACTATACTAGTATCTATTAAGAGTTAATATATAAATAGTACTTTAATCTATTAGAACGTTACCTAGTCTTTACTTATTATATATTAGTATATAGTTCGTAATAATTAGCGTAGTAGTATTACTAGGCTCTATATATATTAATTTATCTATTAGCCTAGTTGAATTCTATATACTTTAGATAGACACTCTCTTTCTACTTTACTTAGCGGATATAGACAAGCTAGAAGTCTACTTTAATAACCTTAAAAATATACTTATTACTCTAAAAGGTAAAGTATTAGTACTATAGCGCTTTAGACACCTCTTCCTAGTTTAGAGAGAGTCTTTATACTCCTTCCTATAGGAGTCTCTAAGCTAACTAATAGAGACTAAGATTCATCGACTTTATAGACGCTTTAGACATCTATCTATCGGCTGCCTCTAGCTTCTACTAGAGCGCGCCGGCTACGATGTTAACCTAGGTATACTTAAGCACCTAAACGAGTACTACTACTACTACTAGAAGTATAGAAAATCCTCTAGCCGCTTCTACTTTACTCTTTATAATAACGTTGAATTTAATTATAATATCTATATTAATATTATATATATTAATAGCTAATCTCTATTATATATTATAGATAAATATATCTACTTCTAAGCTAGTAAATAGCTACGCTAGATCTTAGCTAAGTATACCTAGGAAAAGCTATAAGAGTACTAGATTAACATCTACCTTAGACCTCTAGATTTAATTACTTATAACGCTAGTAAGAACTTTATAAGTAAGGAATTTAAGTAACTTATAGATTCTATAGAAATTTATACTAAGGTCGTGTCTATAGAAGCCTACAACTTAATTAGAAAGGTAGAACGCTACTATAGCCTACTTAGAAGAGTATACTTAATTATAACTAAGAAGCTACCTGACCTCGCTAAAGATATAGCTCTTTAAATAGCTTTTAAGGTAATTAATAATATAGTAGAACCTAATAGCCTTGTCTCTACTCTACTTATATTTAGCGCCTATCTATATATAGCTAAGTTTAACACTCTCTCGCTCTCTATTAGCTAGCGCTTACGTATACTTAAGAAGGCTATAGAGAAGCTATATAAACTCTAGGTAAAACGATAAATCAACGATATCCTTAATTAGTAGAATAGCGCTATAAATAGTCTACTTAAGGACCTATCTCTTAACTTAGACGTCCTTATATAGCGTGAATCTAGAAGGTAGACTAGCTCCTTTACGCTTATAGGAATAACGAATAAGAAGTATATTATCGAGCTGTCTAGCGAACTTATAAAATTCTACTCTATAGTAGTAAAACTCTATCTAATAGACCTAGACCTATAGAAACTACCGGCTACCTAGGAACCTAATAACTAAGAAGTATTCTAACTAGCTACGCTACCTAAAGTTATTTAACTAAGGCGTAGCCTAGGTAGACTATTAAAGACTTAAAAGTAGCCTTAAGAGTAACTATAGGAATAACTCTATAGCTAGCCTCTAAAGCGTAGCCTAGAGAGACTATAAAAGTAACTAAGTACCTTAAATATTAACGTCTATCTCGCTAAAGACGCTACTACCTCTATCTCTAGTTAATTTAAGTACTTCTAGATATAGAAGATTAATAGACTAATTAAACGTAATATTTTTAAATATATCTAGCTATATAACCTTCTAGAAGGCGTAAGAGTTTTCAATTTAAGATTTATAGATAGTATTAAAAACGAGAGTATAGATAAGGTATATAAAAAGTTAAGACTTATTATTTAGATATATAATAATAAAGATAAGTTCTAGGTCTTAACCTAGTTATCTATAATTCAACGAGTTAGCTAGCGAATTATCCTCGCTATAGCTACTATATACTCTAAGTTAAATGTCTACCTTAGAGATATTATCTAGGTATATACCTAGTTAACTATAAAGCTTAGCTACGATTTCTATATACGCTCGCTCTAAGGAGTATCTTAATAGAGTAGAATTTACCTTAAGGTTATAAAACTACTCTACGATATATCTAAAGCTAGGAACTACTAGTTTAGTATCTACTATAAATACTATCTAGATAAGCTATATATATCTTAATCTATATATAACTCCTATCTACTCTCTATTAGTAATTAAGAGTAATTTAGAGTCGTTAGTCTTTAGACTAATAATACTCTAATACTAGTAAACCTAGACTTTACTATAGCTAAAGAGAGAGAATTAAAGAAGACTAAGTTTACCTTAAAACCTAGAGAGTAACTTACTTATAAATACTCGCTTAAGTTTAATAGTAGTAAAGTTATACTTTAACTAGATAGCTTAATACTCTTGACCTAGAAAGACTATACTAGGTACTTAAAGCTAGTAAGTACTTTACTAGCGGATCTAGTTAGCTCTCGAGGTAACGTTTACTAGAGAGTCTTAATTAAGGACTAGTACGTAGCCTAGCAGGCGCGCGAAGCCTATCTAGCGACAGTCTCGTAACTAGAAGCTACTTTTAACCTCTCCTTTACTACCTAGAAGCTTGAACCTTAAAGCTAGAACATTATACTTCTTAATAAGCGAATTTAATAGTAAATTAATAACTCTAATCGAGGTCTTAAATTTATTAAGCTAGATAAGAATACTCTTAAGTTAGTTATATTTACTAACTCCTTCTTTACTAATAATAAGGATTTAACCTCTTAGATTAGCTATATTCTTATACTAGTAGACGAAGTAGAGAATACTAACATTTTATACTAGTTCTCTATTAAGTATAAGAGAGTTATATAGAGTGTCTTAGCTTTAGAGTTATATATAATAAGCTCTAGATTTAATATAGCTACGTCTATTAAGGTAACTTTAGAAGCTATTCTTAGTCTTAAGATATCTCTTATAGTTTATACTAACTTAAAGTTACTTTATAAGTATCTAGTTAAACTTAGAACTACTAAGAAGAAGTGTCTTATAATAGATGTAATATATCTATAGTAAGTATATAAATAGTATAAGATTAGCGAGATTAAGTAGATTAATAGTAATAGTAACCTAGTAGATACTATAATAAAATCTAAGACTTACTCTACTCTATATAACTTAATTAATATAAGTAAGCTTAATATTAAGGTTACTAAATAGATTAAACGTATACTTAAGTAAGGAAGAGTTATATAAATAAAGGAACGTAATTATTTAGATAGAAAGAGTATTTCTTCTCTTTTACTTCTTATAGTCTTTACTACTTTTTAGCTACTTTAAAGTAGACCTAGTATTAGTATATAATTCTAGTAAATAGTATCTTATATAAGAGCCTAGTAGATCTATATACTTTAGGTTATATAAGTAGCTTATTACTTATATACTTAAGCTTATAGAGTACTATCTCTCTTTACCTTTACTCTTTATATATAAATGAATATAAATAGAGATTATATTTATATATTACTCTTTATAACTAGTAAGTCGTACTAATAATAACCTTTCTTTAAACTATTAATAATATAGCTTTTAAAGCGTTATAGCTTATTCTAGCTATAAGACTATATTTTTTATTTCTTAAGATTATAACTCTTAATTAATTTAATCTTATAATCCTATAAATAATATTCTAGTAGAGCTTATAAGTTCTCTAGATTCTTAAATAGTTCTACGAATTCTCTATACTATATAGATATTCTATTATTAGCTTTATTAATCTATAGAGAACTCTTAGTAAGATATCTTAATATATTAAAAGAGATAGCGCTAACCTTATTCTAGCTATATAGTTATAAGTATAAACCTTTATAGTTATATCGACTAAAAGTTATTCTATAAGCTTTCTAGTTAATATCTAGATTATATTCTCTAATCTATAGTATACTAAGTATTATATCTTAGCTTCTAATTTTAACGATATTAAATTATATATCTAAGTAGTATTCTTTAATAGTAAGTTTTATTAGAATTATTTACTAATTAATAACTCTATTTTAATATACTATATCTCTTCTATTAACTATATCTAGATAGTATAGTTCTATTTTTATAATAGAGACGTTTAGCTTCTTAAGTACTAATAGAGAGAGAAAGTTATCTAGAGTTTCTTTTCTCTAATCTTTATAGTTACTATTAACTATCTATCTTCTAATATAGTATAGATTTTAGATCTAATAAAAAAACCTTAAAACTATAGTTTCTTTTATTATTTTCTACTTCTTAGATATTATTTATCTAAGGATATAGTATTACTTAATTTAAATTACTTCTAATTATAGTATATACTATTCGCTATTCTATATTTATATTAGAATTAGACTTACTACTAGTAAACTATTTCTTAGTCTTCTAAGTAGATATAGATCTTAGATAATATTACTTCTAAACGATTATATCTTCTAATATAGCTTCTAGCGTCTAATACTTACTCTCTTCTAGTTAGTTAAAAGGCTAGTCTCTTTCTCTCTATAATATAGTTACTATCTTAAATATATCTTCGATAGATTATATATTTAGTTTTTCTTCTATAGTATCTAGGCTACTTTTAAGGTTTCTAAAGATAATACTTATTAGGTTATTACTTTAAACTTAAAATCGTTCTAGTACTTCTAGATTCTATTCTCTAGTTATATAAGAGGTCTAAAAGTCTAATTTATTTCCTTTAAGGTCTATCTATTAGTTACTATATATAAAACATTCTATAAAAACCTATATTTCGTCTAGATAAGGTTTATCGTTCTAGTTATATTCTTTATTAGATAAGTCTACTAACTCTAATAATAACTCTAATAAAAACTCTACTATCTCTATATCTTGTTATAGTAGTAGAGTATATTTAGACTTAGATTAACTATTATAATATTAATCGAGAATAGAGTTATTCTTATTTTCTACTTATATTCTATATCTATAAGCTTCTAGCTCTATATTAGATAGTCTAATTTTCTTAAATAATACTACTTTCTTTCTAGTAGTAGCGTTAACTTATTTTCTTAAAAAATTAGTCTTCTTATAATAGTTACTTACTCTATAGCTAGATAGACTATATAAAAAATAGAGGTTCTACTCGCGTTATCGATTTCGTTCTTTCTAGAAGAGATCTAGTTTTCTAGAAGTTCTTTTCTAGATAGCGTTTACTTATTAATTATCTTAGTAGTCTTATAATAGTTCTAACCGCTACTCTACTAAGATAAGACTCTAGGAGAAACTCGGCTAATTAGAGACACCTTACTTTAGTAGATCTCTTACTTTAGTAAGATCTCTTACTTTAGTAAGATCTCTTACTTTAGTAGATGTTCTTACTTTCGTATATACTAGATATATCTTATATATTTAAGAGCCTCTAGCTCCTAGGCTTCTATCTCTTCTTCTCTTCTCTCCTTAGCTTAGAATCCTTATATTTAATAGTTTCTACAATTCTATAATCTATACTATAGGCCTTATATATATGTCGTTATATTATTCTAAGCTTATATATACTATCTAGAAAGGCTATAGATAATCTCTCTACCTGTCTATCTAGCGTAATAGAAGGACTCTACGATTCTTAACTACCTAGCTATAGTACTTTTTAAAAAGAAGTTAAGAAGATCTAGTAACTAGAGAGTTCTAGATATCTACTATATAACGAGATAAGTATTCCTCGAAGTAAATACATCTATAAACTAACTACTACTACTACTATAGTATTATTATAATAGAAAGTACCTTTAGAGGTTACTACTTAATATATATCTCGCGGATAGAGATACTTAAATCTATAATAAGATAATAATAATTCTCTAGTAGCTTAGCCTAAGTACTAGCTAGAATCTAACTACGACGACAGCTCTAAAAGCTTAAACATCTTATAAGAGTAGGTTTAAACACTTACTTAGGACTAGTTATAAACCTAGTAATTACTAGAACAGCTTCTTAGCCGACTTTCGCCTTTAAGTAACTCTAATATTAATCTCTAAATAGCTATACTATTACTTCTAAATATTATATAATCGATAGAATAAAACCTAGAATTAATAATAATAAGCTATAAGTACTTAGTAAAGTTACTAGACCTATAGCCTCTATTCGACGAGATAGATCCTATATTCTTAGGTTAGAAGATCTAGATATAAGGGAAATTTAGAAGTAATAGAGACTAGTTCTAGAATAAGGTAGAAAGAATATTTTATATCTTTAATTATATAATAGACGATGTCTAGAAACACCTTTAGCCGCGAATAGATAAGAACTTCTAGATCTACTTTATCTTAGTAGAAGAAATAATCGACTACCTTACTTCTATTTTCGTTAATCTAAACTAAATAAGGGATATAAGATATAAGTATAATTATCTAATAATAAAGATTATATAAACCTTCTAAGAATTCTAAACCTAGTTTCTATATCTAGCTAGAGAAGTATAGATTCTCTAGAAATACCTCTATCTAGACCTATATAATTAACTTATAACTCCGCTCTAAAGAGGAATAGCTCTAATACTATATATACTAGATATCTACTAGAAACTAGTAGTTAATTATTTATTATTAGATACGAAGCTTAGACGAATTAATATAAGAGAGAAGTACTAAAAGACATTCTAAGAGAAATCTATAAGATCTACTCGCTCTTCTACTTCTGTCTAGAGCTATATAATAGCCTCTACGCCGCTTACTATACCTATACTAGTATTCTATATAATATCTACTACTTCTCTTCGCTATACTAGTAAGAACTCTCGTACTAGTAAAGTAAGAAGACTAGCGCCTATAGATGTAAACACTAACTATTATAACTACTATAGAAAAGAATACTATACTACTACCTATTCTAAGCTAAAGCGTATAGACCTTAAAGAAGTAGAAGAAGAAGAAGATAAAGACGCTTTAGACGAATTAGAAAAAGAGGAACTCTAGGCTAAGACTTCTATCTAGAGTATACTCTTAGTCTAGAAAAGATTAACCTAAGTTAATTAATAGATAGAAAGTACTTTATAGTTCTATATACTCTTATAAATAATAGAATTACTATTATAACCTATACTCTTATTAATACTAGAGTAAATATCTTTACTTTTATTAATACTATATTTACTACTAAGATAGTAAAATTTTTTAACCTTATCTCTTAAAAGCTTATATAAACTATTACTACTAAAGGGTTTAATAGTAAATTAAGTAAATCTATTACCTACTTTCTTACTCTTTAACTCTCTATAGATAGATACTAATAAATAGATATTCTCTTCTATATTCTTAATCTTAGAAACTATAATATTATCCTTAGACTTAAATAGATAGTATACTTTAAAATTTAGCTTAACCTAGAATAAGGAATACTAATATAGCTAGATAATAATAAACTACTAACTTTTTAAAGAGAAATCTATATATCTAGAAGCTATATATACTCTTAATAATACTAGCTAGAATACTAGTAAGATATACTAGCTAGAGAATATATAATAAATTAAGAGAATATACGACGTTAAGATAGCTAGTAAGCCTTACTATCTCGTGTAATCCTCTCTCGCTCTACTCGCTCGCTCTCGCCTAGAACGCTATTAGAAGAAGACTTAGGTTACGAGAGCTAGAAAACAGCCGAAATTAAGACTATTAGACGTAATAAGTACGAATAGAATATATAAGACAAGATATATCGAATATAGTAAGAACTTAGTCTATAGGAAACTATACTCTTATAGTCTATTATAAAGAAGTTAGTTTCTATACTATAAGACTTACCTTTAGTAAACATCGCTTATATTAGTATAAACGAATTCTACTTTTACTTATAACGAAAGAAGAACGAGTTCTTTATAATAAGCCTATATAAATTAGACTAAGTAATCTAGAAGAAAGAGACTCTAAAGAATAATAATAAAGTAACTCTCTAGAATATTAAAAATAAGCTTTCTCTATAATACTACTTATATAAAGATATATTCTTAAAGGCTATATTAGATAAGCTCTTACTCTACTATTTCTATAATTATTAAATTAAGCTTAAAGCTCTAAATACTCTAGAGTATAGCTTACTATATAACTAGTTAATAGATAAGCTTAAAGTAATTAAGTAGTATCTAATTAAGAACCTTAA
>LKTO01000905.1:0-14537 GCA_001399465.1 Hymenoscyphus scutula
ATATAAATACTATAGAGTAGATATAGAGGTATATATAGGTCTAGTTATATAAGAGAAGAAGATAACCTAAGAATAGAGAGAAACTTTAGCGTATATAGATTAAGGAGTAGAAGCGGGTTCCTTAGAAAGAGATAGATAGAGTAATTATAAATCTTAGAAAGACTCTTAAGAAGGTAATCAAGTATAAGAGAGATAATAATTTCTAGAGATAGAGCTTTAATTTCTACTACTTTTTATACGAAAACACTTATTTTTACATTATATATAAGTAATAGTAGTAAAGAGAGAGAGGTGTATTATAAGCGAAAAATAAGCTAAAAATTAGCTAAGAGCGTTTACTAGATACTTACTTAAGTATATTAGTAGAATCCTTAAGAAGTAACTCTAAGAAACTAGTACTTCTATTCTAAGAAGAGATAAGTATATTATATACGAATTTAGAGATATATATACTTAGAGACCTAAGAGGTACTAATTTAAGCTTACTAATAATATATTATATAACTAAAGTACTATCGAGTATAAATCTTCTTTAATCTAATCTTATTTATAAACTTTCTTTTATTATTATCTACTTTTAAGTCTATTTAAAGATATATTTCCTTATTCTTTAAAAGAACTAACCTACTTAGAGTATAAGTTACTAGCTACTTAATTCTCTTCTAAGTATTTATATATATAATAATAAATATAAAGATAATCTATACTAAGCTTAATCGCTATTAATTAGATCTATTAACTTAATAATATAAGTATAAATAATACTTTTCTAAGCTACCTTTACTAATTTAATAATCTTATCTTTATTCTTCTTAATATTATTACTAGTAAGAGTAGAAGAAGAAAGAGAAGCGAGTCTATACTTTCTAGGAGTATAAGTAGTATCTATATAGTATTAAAGCTTATTATCTAACCTATAATAAACTATAGACTTATAGATAGTATATAATTTCTTAATCTTTACTATTAAAACTCTAAAAAGAAATTAGTTAAAAGAAAGCTTAAAATAAGATAATAAATTAACTTACTTCTTTACTAATTTAATCTATATAATAGCTAAATCTTAAAGAGTACTAAATAGAAGAAGAGTAAAAGAAATAACTAGAGAATATATTAGAATATAGTTATAGCTATCTAAGTAGTAATAATAGTAAGTATTAACTTACTAACTAATAATATTATAATAATAACCTTAATTCTTATTTAACTATCTCTATAATATAGCTTAAAAATAACTATTATATAAATTCTATTAGAGAGTATCTTACGAACTATATCTCTTCTTAGTAGGAGAGGAATTAGAGTTAGCTTCTAACGGAGCGACGAGAGAAGGGTTTAGAAGCTTATCTAACTAAGTAACTAGAGAAGAGGTTTAAAGCTTATTCGACTAAGTAGCTAGAGAAGGGTTTTAGAGCTCGACTAGAGAGCGTAGAGAAAGTATAGAAGAAACTCGAGAACTATTATTAAGTTCGCCTCTCTAGAAATAAGTATTAGTAATAAGATTAAAAAGTTATACTAACCTAATACTTAGAAGTAAGAGGTAAGCTTAAACAAGTCTTACTTCTATAGATTAAGTATTAAACAAGAGGAATTCGATCTCTATTTACTTATCTTTCTTTTTCGTATCTTAAGAGTAGTAGTAGTATAAGTAATATAAGTAGATCTCGACTAACGAGCTATAGCGAGAGATAGTAGAGTTACTATTATTACTTAAGAGAAAGATTAAAAGATACAGTCGGTCTCTACTGCTAATCGACACTCAGACATAAAGCGCGAACTTTTCTTTACGCGACTCCCTACCTTCCTATAACAACACTAAAAAATGCCACCTATACGTACTCCTATGGGAGCCATTTCTGGGAATCACGTTCCTAAGAAGCAACTCACGCCTTACGAAAGAGGGAAAATAGTAGGGATGGCGATAGAGGGGTTAACAGACACCGACATTATAACGCGTATGAATTGCCCCTACACCACTGTTATTAGCACCATCTCCTAAGACTTATAACGCAACAACGGCGCTAATCTAGACAAAGGGAATAGAAGGAAGTCATATACATTTACTGACGAACGACATATCCTACGCTATGTATGCCAGAACCTAAAGAGCACCTACGAAGAAGTGAAGAAGGACTGCGCGCTAGATTGTTCTACTACCACTATCAAGCGCATTCTTAAAGAGCATGGAATCGAGAACTGGCGCGCGCGCCGCCGCCCCTTACTCACAGAAACGAATACAGCTAAAAGACTTGCTTAGTGCCTAAGGAATAGGAACAGAAACGTGGAGGAATAGGGTATGTATATATGGAGCGATAAGTGTTTAGTAGAGCGGGGGAAGGGCAAAAGAGACAAGTAGGTATTCTGTTCTTCGCAGGATAACAAATAGGTAAGAGACATAGTACAAACCTACGATTATAAGAAGAACATAAAGGTTATAGTCTAGGGATACTTTTAGAACCTTAGGAGAACGAATCTATATATTATAGATAGAGATTTTAAGTTAGTAAAGCATAGGTATAGTACTAAAAGCTATCTTAAGGTCCTTAACATAGAAGTAGCTCTAATATATAAGTCTTTAGACCCTAGGTATATGTTTATATAGGATAATACATCTATATATACTACTAGAAAGGTTAAAGAGTAGTTTACTAAACAAGGGATTAAAATAGTAAAGAACTAGCCTCCTTACTCTCCTAACCTTAACTCTATTAAGTATATCTAGTAGATACTTAAGAAGAGAGTCTTTAATATATTCTCTAATATAGCTAAGGATACTTCTACTAGTAAATATTTAAGACAAAGGCTTAAAAGTACTCTATAAGTAGCGTAGGATACTCTAGATAAGTCTAGTTTTAATGTTTTATATTAAAGTATACTCTCTAGAATAGAGGCCTATATTATAGTAGATAGGTAGTATATAAAGTACTAGCTTTTAAGCTACTTTTATTTTTAATTCCTAGTAGTATAAAATAAAGCTCTAGCTTCTATCTATCTATATATATAATTACTATTTAATTCCTATATAAATTAATGTTATAGTAAACAAAAGAGTAGTTAAGATTTTAATAGAGTATAGAGTAAAAAAAAAAGTGTCGATTAGTAGTAGCCTAGTACTATAATATAGAATTATAGATATAAAAGATTATTTACTTTCTTAAAGAGAAATACTCGATCTATTTAGAACTAGTACGTCTAAGAGATATATTATATTTTCTTAAAAGTTATATATATATATAGTTTATACTTGTTATACTAACTAGAGGTTTAGACGCTCGAGTACTTAAGAACTTCTACTTACTCTTCTTAGATAATAAGCTTTATACTTAAATAAATACTTTAATATCTTCTTCTTTACTAACTATAGTATAATTAAGTCTCTAATCGCTTTATAGCTTAATAGATATATTTAATTAATTTAGAGAGTATTTAAGATACTTATAATTAATTATTATAAAAATATTAACTATAATATAGTTTATAAGCGAGCTAGCTATATAAGCGAGCTAGCTACTTTTAAAACTACTTATTATTATATATAAATTATATAATACTAGAGTAAGCTATTAGATAATATAAAATACTATAAGATTATTTAGAGTTATTACTATCTTAAGTATCTACTATTTCTACTTAATAAGTATAAGAATTATATCTAATTTTACTATAATATCTATAGTATCTCTCTACTTAAACCTTCTTTTTTATCTCTCTACTACTCTTCTAATTACTATTTTCTATAGAAGTAATTAAACTAATTACCTTCTCTACTATTAATATCTCTTAACTCTAAATATATTTTCTTTTATAACTCTTATACTTAGTAGTAGCTTAAGTTATCTTATAAAGATTTATAATTTCTTTCTATATTGATACTATATTATATACTATTCTAGTAGAACCTCTTTCTAGTTAATTAAGAGACTTAATAATAGAACTAGATAATAGATCTTAGTATCTTTAAATCTAGTCTTAAATAAGTATTAATTAAGTCTCTATCTTATATATATTATATAGTATTTTAGATATCTATAGATTATCTTCTAGTATTATTAGTATTAGTATATAAAGCTTTATATTAAGCTTTAATAATATAACTTCTAGGTTATATAGAAATAGTCTAGTATCTCGAAAGCTCGTTTAGATATTATTCTTTATAAACGCTTTATAAAAAGCTACTTTAAAAGCTAGAAGAAAGGTTTCTTTAGTAATATAGTTAATATAATTATATACTAAGCCTAAGATCTTATTTCTATATACTTACTTTAATAGCGAAAAATAACTAATATTAAGTAGCTATAATAAATATAATAAATATAGAGATATATAAAGAGTAATAATATTAAAGTCTTTATAAAGTTACTAGAATTTAAGTAAGATATAGCTTTTATAACTATTAATAATTAATAATCTATATTCTCTAACGCTTTATACTTTTATATACTTATTAAAATACTTTAACTATATAACTCTAAGCTTATTATTCGTCTAGCTATTCGTACTAATATTAGTTACCTAGTTATATAGTATATCTAGATTTATATACTAAGAAGAAATAAGTACTTTACTAGTAAATATAATAAAAGATAAGATTATCTAGTCTATTATATTAACTTCTTAAATAACTATAATCTATTTATAATTATCTAGCTAAACTTTTTTATATCTCTTATATATCTCTAAACTTATAATAATAAGCTAAGACGATATAATATCTATTATAAAGCTAGTCTTATTAAAATTATCTATATTCTTATCTATAATACTATATTTATCTTTAAATAACTATATAAGTATAAACTATAGACTAATAACCTATAGATCTTTAGTTAAAGCTTACTAATAATTATAAGAACGACTTTATCGAGTTTTTAGCTTAGAAATACATCTAATAAAGTTGTCTCGCTAGTTTCTATCTATAGGCTATCTCTCGCGCTTCTTTAGTAAATTATTAGCTATTTCTTATACTATATTCTTTATAGACGAAAACTCTCTTAAATTCTACTCTAATATATATCTAACTATCGCCTACTTTTCTAGCTTTATAAGTTTCTTCTAATTAGACTTATAATCGCGTCTTAGTTAGATTTCGATATATTAATTCGAAATAGTAGATCGAGAGATATTTTAGACTTTCGTAGTATATTATTAGGTTATTAATACGTTGTTTTCAAGTACTTAGATAGCTAAGTTGATTTTGTTTTCGTTAGAAGACATTTAGAGGTTATATAGTAGAGATATAATAACTTAAAGTTAATAATTATTATAAAGTCTAAAAGTAGCTCGCTTATATAGCTAGCTCGCTTATAAAGTATATTAATATTAATTCTTTTTTAGAATAATACTAAGTAGAGAGAGTTATATTTAAGTAAAGAATTATATTAGATTATAGATATATACTAGAGTAAAATAGAAAAAGTACTATAATAGTAAATATAATAGTAGTAATTTCTAATAATTCTATAGTAGATTTAACTATAATAGTAATAGTATAGACTATTATTAAACTAAGAATAAGTAGACTAGAAGTACTTATTATATATACTAGAATAGATATAATAATAGATATAATAATAGATATAATAATAGAAATAATCTATAGAATAGAACGAGTATAACTTAAATTACTAATACTTTAAAGGTTTTAATAAAGTAAGCTTAAAAGAAGATACTAGAAGTAAGAAAGTATAATAATATTTAAACTAACTAACTAAGGTAACTAAGTATCGCTAGAGTTTATTACTTATAAAGAGGTTTAATTATAAACTAGATATTTACTTAGAGGTAAACTTATTACTTAACTATAAAGCTATTAAGATAGTAATAATAATATAATAATAAGTTAAGTATAAAGCTTCTATCTAATAGTAGACGTACTAGTCTTATATATAGAACCTTTCTACTTATAGCTACTATAGTCGACTATTCGACTATAGTCGATATAGCTAACATGTTAGCTATATCGCTTATTAAGTGATAAGAGTATAAGGAAATCTCTAGATCGCTTAGCTAACCTAAGCGATCCTTTTAATACTATAAGAGTATATAATAGTACTTAATCTATTAGAACGCTATCTAGTCTTTATTTATTATATATATATATAATTTATAATAGAAAGATAGCTTATAGAAAGAGAAAGAATAGTTTATTAGTCTATTAATTATTATTTAATAGCTAATATAAGAGTATAGTTACTTTAAATAATAATAATTTAGATAATAATAAGAAGAACTAAAATAGTATTTATATATCTTTCTAAGTTATAAGTAAGTTACTAATAGATTAAGATAGATAATATAGATAAATTTACTACTACTATAGATATAAATACTAGAAAGAATATAGTAATAATAACTTAAGTTATAAAGAAGAGAGAACTAAAGCTACTTTAAAGTAAGTTAAACTTAGTAATAAAAGACTATACTATAAGAGAATATAGAGAAGATACTTAGATAAAGTTAGAAGAAGCTTATTAAGAGAAAGTAATAAGGTTTTTAATAAAGTAGATAGAGAAGAAGAAAGTAAAATTACTAAAGATAAGAGAATCTACTAATAATATCTTATTAAAAATAAGACCTTAGAAGAAAGCTTTAAAGAAGTAGAAGATAATTAAAAAGAAGAATTTAATAAATCTAGAGAATAATAATAAATAGTTAGATATTTATATCTAATCTATAATAAAAATATTAAGTATAGTAGATAGAGATATATAAGAAAGTTATAAATAAATAAGTAATTATTAAGCTATAAAGCGATTAGAGACTTAATTACGCTATAGTTAGTAGAGAAGAAGATATTAAAGTATTTATTTAAGTATAAAGCTTATTCTCTAAGAAGAGTAAGTAGAAGTTCTTAAGTACTCGAGCGTTTAAACCTCTAGTTAGTATAACGAGTATAAACTATATATATATATAACTTTTAAGAAAACGTAATAGTAATACTACTTCTTTAAAGAATAAGATAAACTATAGAGATAGTATTATTAGTAGTACTCTAGTTATTCTAAAATCTAATAGAGAATTAGATTATAAAGAGTTTCTTAAACTTATTAATATTAAATAAGAATTAAGAGTAGTAAGTATATTAACTTAGTAGAATATAGTTTTATCTAGAATATTAATAGTAATTAATTTTAAGAGTAGAGTTATATTAAGCTATATATATAGCTATCTCTAGAGATATCTTCTATATTAATAGTAATATATTTAGCTTTTATATTTACTTACTTATTTCTTAACTCTAGATAAGTAGAGTTAATTATCTATAGAAGAGAGTATTATAAAAGAGTACTAAGTAGTATATTTATAATATCTTAAATTAATTACTTTATCGCTATAATAATAGAAATATAGTTTCTACTTTAATTTCTATAGAGTTAAAGAAGTATCTAGCTATCTATTATATTATAAATTTATTAGAAGAGATTATTATAGTTTTCTTTTAATTAAAGAAAGATATCTAGCTATATATAATAAAACTTAATCTATCTAATAAAGGTATTATTTTAATATATTAGTTACTATATAAAGAGATTTATATTATAGAATATTTATTTAGAGATAAACTTATTACTTATATAAAGTAGTTAAAGCTAAAAGATATTAATAACTAAGTAAACTAAGTTAAGTATAAAGCTTCTATCTAGTAGTAGATATACTAGTCTTATATAGAACCTTTATTCTTAGTTAGAGTCTCTTACTTAAAGAGAGTCTAAATATTAAGCCTCTATAGCTTCTAAGAACTCTATTATATAGAGACTCTATTATATAACCTTCTATTATAATAAGATTCTATATTATCTATCTCTATCTAATAATACTTCTTAGAGTTATATTTAAATAGTACTCTAATCTCTTAGAACGCTATCTAGTCTTTACTTATTATATACTAATATATAATTTATAATACTATAGCTTATTTTATATATAGCTTAGATATATATAGCTTAGATATATATTTTTATTTCTATTTATATAGCGCTTATAAAGTAGATTTATTAATAGGTTCTATAGTATATTATATAATTATTTTATTTAGATAATAATTATCTTACTTAGTAATAGACTTTTAGTTTAAACTTTAGTTTATTCTTATCTAATTCTAGAAGATTTAGTTATATAAACTAGAATATTCTAGTATCTCTATTTAATTTATAAGTACTTCTATTATATTTATAATCTATAGAACCTTCTAGAATCTCTCTAAAAAGTATATATAGACCTTTACTATTCTTATAGTTAGAAAAATTAAGTTAATTAAATAAGTTATTTTTATAAGTTAAATTCTTACTCTTTTAATTTCTAGTATACTTAATAGTTATCTAACTATTCTACTTCTACTACCTTATATATACTCTATATATAACTAATATCTCTTATAATAATATAAGTTCTTAAATATATTACTTATACTAAGAAAGCTATATTAGAGTAGTATCTTTACTAAAGGTATAGCTCTATAGAAGGTAGAAAAAGTATATCTATAGTATTATCTTACTAAAAGCCTACTTTATTATAGAGTATTTTAATCTAAAAAAGGTCGAAAAATATATAAAACATTCTAAGTATATAATAACATATATACAAGGCCTACGGTGTAGGTTGTAGAATCGTAGAAACTGTCAAATACAAGGATTCTAAGCTAAGGAGAAAAGAGAAGAAGGGACAGAAGCCTAGGAGCTAGAGGCTCTTAAATACATGAGGTACGTCCAGCGTATGCTCTTGGCCAAGAGCTAAGCGAGGGATAACTAAGCAAGGGATAGCTGAGCAAGGGATAGCTAAGCAAGGCATAGCCAAGCAAGGCAGAGTGGCGGTCAGAACCGTCACAAAGTGAATACTAAAGTTATCTTTAAGAAGTATATAAAGTGTTAAAATTTTTTACCTAGTAGTTACAGTTCGATTAGAGAGAAGCTAGCGTGCCTTAAATCGGCACGCTTTTCCTTCTACATAGACTCTATAAATGATAGAATCTAATATTTGACTCAGTATAGTCTGTTTTACTCTCTCTTTTCGCTAATTGAAAGTTCTAAAAATATATTATACTAATACTCGCGAAATAAAAATATTTTAGCTTGAATCCCGATTCCTTTCCTTTCCTTTCCTTTCCTTTCCTTTCCTTTCCTTTCCTTTCCTTTCCTTTCCTTTCCTTTCCTTGCCTTGCCTTGCCTTGCCTTGCCTTTCCTTCCCTTCCCCCCTTCCTTCACATTGGTATTCCTCTCAATACATTCCCTTTACCTTTCTCAACTATCACATCTCTCCTAGAATATTTGAACATCCTCTTGGTAGAACCCGGGTTCGTACAATAAGAACTATTGAAAAAAGTATAGCACTTGGGTTCCTGGCAACAAGAACGAATACAGAAACCCCCAGGACACTCCGCGTTTGAAGCACAAGTTGTCAGGGAATCACACACAGGGTCAAAGGACGGGTCTCTACATCTGCCTTGACCACCTGTATCCGTTTGGCAATAGCCACGTGTTTTCCCGCAACCTGGTTGACATTCATACTGGGTTGACTCGTTGCATGGAGCTGGATTGCTACATTTCGTGCGAACGTTTATGGCTTCAATGTCTGCGGCTGTGGCGCAAATTCCATTGAAACATGTATCGCCGGCGGGGCACTAAGAGCATATATATGTCAGTGTCTATGTTGCGAATACTCAAATAAGTAAGTATGGAGTTTTCATACCACGGTGCCACAGGTTCCACAGTTAGACACGTCCGTTTGCAAATTTGTGCAGTTTCCAGCGCAACTAATCAGAAGAGATGGGCATCCTGTAGCTGCGGTTTTGACGGCTGTTCCAGAGGCTGTGACAATAATTCCAGAGGCTTCTATGGTCTCAGAAGAAGCGGTATTGCCGAGATTGCCCGCTCGCGTCACTACTGTTGATGCTCTTGTTCTGCTTGCTCTCGTTCTAACTCGACTACTTGCAACAACCGTTGAATCGGGTCTTCCTGGGAGTGGATTATTTGAAATGCCATTTTCAAGGCTTGCTCCGCCTGGCGATTGGGACTGAATGAACGTAAATGGAAGCAAAGATGTCGAAGATGAGGATGAAGACAATACTCCCGATGATATTTTGCTGTTGGGTGCCAATACTGATGTTATTTGGCTTGCAGGTGAGCTAATTAATAATGTGGTGGAAACTATGTTGGACGTGGATGCTGAAGGGAGTACCATTTCAGACGAGCTAAGATCAGACGTAAGTGTAGAAAGAGGTGAAGTCGGGGGTAAAATTAGGAAAGCACTTGACGAAGAAGCCATATCGGTAGAGGTGAGTGCAAAACACGTAGTAGTCGTGATACAGACGGAATCTATGGTAGAAGAGCTTGCCAGTGTTGTTGATACTGAAGAAATGGTGGTGGCATTGGCTGTGACGATAGTTTGCGTGATTCCCGCACAAGAACATGCGCTGCTGTATTCAGAAGGCTGACAGAACGGTGTTATATAGGCAGGGACAGCGGAGTTTGTTGTCGAAATACCAGGAGTAGAAGTGACTTTCATGTAACTCGAACAATCTGCAAGCCTTGAGGTAAGGCTGGGCGTTATGTTTGCATCTGTTCCAGTAACCTCCCTCGCGCAATTGTCAGCATGGCAGTCCCGGGCTTGTAAGACATTAGTGTTAGAATACCCAAGGGAGGCATAAGAAAGTAAAACAAGTACTAGAAAAGATATCATAGTGACAGCGAATAAACAAAGTACTGGTGAGTAGCCCGGAGAAAAAGGTAGGGGATCAAAGTATAAATCGTTGGGAGTTTTTTTTTTCAGGTAGAAAAGCGAAAGGAGAGGAATGCACTCATTGATGTCATTTTTTCTCAACCGAAACCTAGGATTCCAATCACTCCAACAATTGTCGGAAACAGCCACACCAAAAGACATCGGGAATATGTCTTAGTCCGATACGTGACCGAAACGAGGCAGAATCGAGTTAATCGAGTTAATCGAGTTAGTCGAGTTAGTCGAGTTAGTCGAGCTGGTGATTTTTTTCGCAGGGAAAAGGCCTAGAAAGAATGTAAGCTTGTATTCAACGTGGAATACCCTCTGCGTTTCAAACTCAGTCTAGGCCCTTCATAAAAAAAATGAAGTAGTAGGTATGAGCCAAGGCATGCAATAGTTCGATGTTTGTTGACTTGTCTTGAGAAAAATTGGAATGACGGCCCATAAAGACAACAAAAAACAACGCGTAACACGGGGCTTGTCGATTTCACTTCAGGTACAAAACAAACACTGATAAAAACGTTGCTCGTTAAGACCGCAAAAATCCACGTTGCTATTACATACCAATAAGAAACATTAGAGTGGTTAAAATATAACCGCTACTGAGCCTCGACCTTTCTCGCCGCGTATACCTCGCCGGTTCTTTCAATTTCATCCTCTGCATTTTTGCCACGACCCTCCTTCTCCAGCTTTCTCACCAGAGGAAGTACTTGTTCTCCAAAATTGCTGATATCTTCTTCGTAATGCAAAAATGCCAAAAGTACAATATCAATTCCAAGGCTTTTCAGTAACAGAATTCGATCAGCAATCTGTTCTTTTGTACCAATTAATTTGGTCCTGAAGCCATCATTGTATTGAACCAAGTCCTCAAACTTGCTGTTGGCCCACATGCCTTTTTTATTGCCAGCGCTTGCACCGGCTTGCTTAACGGCATCACTAAATGCAGCAACCGCTTCTTTATCAGCTTTGCCCTGTATTTCAGAAAGTAGACGGATAGCTTCTTCTTCGGTTTCCTTGACGATGCAGAAGCCATTGACAGCAAATTTGATGTCGTCTTCTCGGCCAACTTTCTTAGCCCGAGCACGCACATCAGTGATTTGCTCTTGAAACCCCTCGAGCGTATTGCCGTTCATGAAATAATAATCGGAAGCATTTGCACCATTTTCTCGGGCGTCGACGGAGTTGCCTCCTTGAAACACAAGGGGGTGCGGCCGTCCAGGGAGGACTAGAGGTTTTGGTGAGAGTGGGTAGTCGTGAAATTGGTAGAAATCGCCCTTGTAGGTAAAGCTATCCGTAGTCCAGATTCCCTTCAGACATTCAATGAACTCTCTACTGCGACTAGAGATAATGTGAGCTACTCAACCCAACAAGAAGAGCGGTACTGACCGATATCGTTCAGCATGCTCCAACCACCATTGTCCAATACTAGTAAACTCGGCCTTGAACCATCCGGACACAACATTGACGGATATTCTCCCATTTGTATAATGATCGATGCTGGCAATCTGTTTTGCTGCCACTGCTGGATTCCATGGCCCTGGCAGCAGAGCTGCGATGACATTCAGCTTTTTGGTATTGTGCAGTAACGCCTGTGAAAAAGAGACTGATTCATGTTGGTTTTCCTAAGATTTTACATCAGCTTCTGAGATTTTCCTTATCCAACAGCCAAGGGGAAGAACTTACCGCGCCATCTGCGGACGATCTCGAAGTCAGTATTGCCCTTTCTAGAGGTATGTTTGAGGGAACGTAGATAAAAAAGGGATGCATGAGGAGGAAAAGTGTCTTAATCGTCGTAAAATAACCCGGCGGAGGAAAAATTAACTCAAGAGATTATATGTCCTTACAGCCAGCCATGAACCGAATCTGGGTCAAAGCGAACTCAAAGCCGACCCTTTCAGCAGTTTGCGCATATCTTACATTCGATGCATAGTCCCATCTGTAAGCAGGTTAGGAACCTGAAGTAACATTTGGGATGAAAATTTGTACTTGGTCCTCTGGGGTATTTTGGAGATGACAAGACCCCCGGATACGTTAGGTACCCAATACGCAAATTTTATGCGATCGGAAGAATCATTGATATCATCCGGTGCTGTGTAATGATAGCCATTTGTTTGTCTATCCGTCACAGTGCCATCAGTCGTTTGGTTCCTGAGGGGTAAAATCGCTTGTTGGACGATTGCAGAAATTGTTTGGAGTTGAGCCTCCGTGAAGGGTTCGGCCATCTTGAGCGGTCGTAGGTGTCGAAAACAGATCTGGGTAAAGAGAGCGAACTTAAAGCAAAAGGTAGAAAGTATTATTTTGGCAGATCAAAGACAGGCAGAGAGAGCCGGCGTCGATAAGGCCTCCGTCACGCGAAATGGTCAACTAGAGCCTACTCAGTGTTCTGCATCATACCTCGTGTATTTCCCCGCTGTGTGAGGACAAAGATACCGGTATATGGCCCGCGGTACGACATTAGAGGTGCCGATCCCTTGATGCATGGCATTCGATGATGTGCTCGACAGGGTACATAGCCACGTATGGTGCAATGCCCAACTCGTGGTCACCCCCACGGCGGGGAGCTGCCAGAAAAACAAATTACTTATATAGCATGGCCAAGTATAATCCTCTCGAGCCTCTAAAGTAGAGGCAAAAGGAAAGTTAGCCGAGATGGTCTATGCGCCCCAACCCGATACAGCCGTGTGTACAACTAGCGCGAATATCGCTTTTTACGACCTTACGAAAAAAAAGTAAAAATTAACTCGCTCTATATTTTATAACTTAATAACTACGCCTCTAAAGTCTAAGCGCTATTAGAGAATTAGACTATAGAGTATTCTAATTTAGTATATCTACTTTTTATTATATATAGATATATTATTATTTAGTAGTTTTAAGAGAGATAAAAAATCGAGACTAACTAGTTTTCGCGCTAGAATCTTAGTATATCTTAGCGGATAACTAATAGATAAAGAGAAGTAAAAATCGCTACTCTATATTCTATTATTACTAGATAATAATATCTCTAATATAGTTTATTATCGAGCGAGCTATATTACTAAGCGAGCTACTTTTCTCTATTAAACCTCTTTAATATATAATTACTTAACTATAATATATTTAATTAACTAAACTACTTAGAATCTAACGAGTTATTTAGTTCTATAGACTTTTAATAAGTTTATATATTATAACTAGTCTTTCTATAAGTACTATATTATTATCTAGAGAGCTATCTCTTCTTTTATCTACTCTCTTTAATACGCTTATCGCGTCGAGTCTACTTCTCTACCTTCTTTTAAGCTAATATATTCTATATATTCTCTATAATAAGTATACTCTCTTAATAGATCTAAGTCTTTTTAGCTCTTTAATATTTACTAAAAGCTTTATTTACCTAGCGAAGAGTTCGAACTTTAGCTAATAGTAAAGTTATCTTATAAGCTAATATCTCTATACTCTTAGCTAATATAGCTACTATCTTAAAAATTAGTATTAGCGAGCTTCCTTAATAGAGTATAATACGATTTTTAACTAGTATAGTCTATAAGAGAGCTTTAGTTAGATTATAAGAAGTCTAAGAGACTTATAGATTAGTATTTATAGAGAGGTCTATAGAAGGTATTAGAGTCTATAACCTAATATTAAGCTTAGAAATAACTATCTATAGATTAAAAGAGACTAACCTAGCTCTATAAAATCTAGCTTTAGTATTTTAAGTTATTATTAACTAATTATAAGCTATATAGAAGGCTAAAAAGAACTCGATCTTTATAATATAGTTAATATAAGCCTTAATAAAGAGCTTAATTTAACGTCTATATATACGCTTAAGAATACTAAAG
>LKTO01000906.1:0-14536 GCA_001399465.1 Hymenoscyphus scutula
ATCTACTATTAGATAGAAGCTTTATACTTAACTTAATATTATATTATTATTACTTTCTTAATAGCTTTATAGTTAAGTAATAAGTTTATCTCTAAGTAAATATCTAGTCTATAATTAAACCTGTTTACTTAGTATATAACCTAGTAATACTTAGTTATCTTAGTTAGTTAGTTTAAGAATTATTATACTTTAAGTATCTAAAGCTTAGAAGTACGAATTATAATATCTCTAAAGGCTACTTCTGTTACTAGTTCTAGTACTAGTAAAGTTAACCTTCTAATCTAAGAGACGTCTTTCGCGTTCTAGAAGACTAATACTCTAGATAGAGACTATAATAATAATAGTATACTAGATATACTAGAACTATATAGAGTTAAGACACTTAAGATAATTCGAGTTAGACTATCTAATATCTATTATAGAAAATACTAAGAATTAGAATTATTTCTACTTTAAATAGAAATCTATTTTAATTTTAATAGTAAGAAGTTATTAGATAATAAAAGTATAAGACTTATCTTTAGTATCTTATATCTTAAAGAAATCGCTCTTAAATAGATATAACTATATCTAGAAGATTTCTTCTTATATAGATCTATCTCTAGAAGTATAGTAGTAATATAAATAATATTCTAATTATAGATAGAATTTAAAACCGCTATATACTATATATTTAGAGACATCGACGTAGTAAAAACTATAGTATAAAAGTTACTTAACTTATACTAGTCTAGATCTATAATTAATTATACTAATAAATTCTAATACTATAGAAATAAGATAGATTAGAATTCGCTTACTCTTATAGAACTATTTAGAAAGAGACTTAATTATAATCTATATAAAGAGATAGTATAATAAAACTATAAATATAAGAATATTATATCTATAATTAAAGAAGTAATCTATCTAGATAACTATCTATAGAAATTTAAGAAAATAAACTCTTACTCTAAATATAAGTAAAAGAAGTAAAATAAATAGAATTAACTAGACTACTAGAACAATTAATAAGTAAATACTATCTAGAAAGAATCTTCTAGAAAGCTAGATCTCTTTTAGAAAGAGCGAAACCGTCGACGCGAGTAGAATCTCTACTTCTTATATAGCCTTTCTAGCTATAGAATTAGCGAGTACTATAACAGTTCTAACCGCTACTACACCTCAGGCCAACCTCTAGCTAGAACCTAGCGGATACCGTACTTTCTAAGCCCGGCTCGGTTAGCTATAGCTTAGCACAACCTCCTATATATAAGAGCTTCTAGCTCCTAGACTTCTATCCTTTCTTCTCTTCTCTCTTTAGCTTAGAATCCTTATATAGATAGTTCTATAGTACCTAACTTACATCTAGCGTAGTTATACATTCGTATATAGTCTATAAGCTATACATGTCGTTATATTATTCTAAGCTTACTAACACTACCTAGAAAGGCTATAGATAATCTCTCTACCTGTCTATCTAGTATAATAGAAGGACCCTACGATCCTTAATTATCTAGCTATAGTACTCTTTAAAAGGAATTAAGAAGATCTAGAGACTAGTAAGTCCTAGATATAACTATATAACGAGACAAGTATTCCTTAAAGTAAAATAACAAAACTATAATTGCTACGATAGCACCTAAAGTACGCTCTACAAGAATAGAACAACGCTCTACTAATAATACCGACAACCTAGAGGACACAATCTAGAACAACGACAGCCTACCGTAAAACAACAACTCGCTAGCGGCTTAGTTTAAGCACTAGCTAGACTCTAACTACAACGACGCCTCTAAAAGCTCAAACATATTATAAGAGCAAGTCTAAGCACTTACCTAGGACTAGTCGTAAACCTAGCAATTACTTAAACAGCTCCTTAGCCGCCTTCCGCCTCTAAGTAACCCTGCCGCCGCTCTCTAGACAGCTGCTCTATCACTTTAAAATATTATATAATTAACAGAATAACAAACTTTAGAATCAACGATATTAAGCCTAAGCCTAAGTACTAGCTACAAGTACTTAGTGAAACTACTAGACCCTTAGCCTCTCTCTAACAGAACAGACTCTACGTTTCTAGGTTAGAAGATCTAGATCTAAGGAAAATTTAGAAGTAACGGAGACTACTTCTAAGATAAGAAAGATAAGATGTTTTATATCTTTAATTATATAATAGGAGACGCCTAGAACACCTCTAACTATAAATTAATAAAGATTCTTAGATATACTTTATTTTAGTAATAGAGATAATTAACTACCTTACTTCTATTTTCGTTAATCTAAACTAAGTAAGAGATATAAGATATAACTATAATCGTCTAATAATAAAGATTATATAAATGTTCTAGGAATTCTAAACCTAGTTCTTATATCTAGCTAGAGAAGTATAGATTCCTTAGAAATACCTTCGCCTAGACTTATATAATCGACTTATAACTCTACTCTAAAGAGAAATAGCGCTAATACTATATATACTAGATACCTACTAGGATCTATTAGCTAGTTACTTGTTGTTAGATATAGAGCTAAGACGTATTACTATAAGAGAGAACTACTAGAAGTTATACTAAGAAAGATCTACTACTTAACCTATATAACCTACTCGCTCCTCTATCTCTACTCTAAATAATATTATAGCTTCTACTCTACCTACCTCCCGACTGCTAGGAAATACTCTAGGCCTAACTCCTTATATAATACCTCTAACTACTTCTCGCGACTCTAGCGAGAAGCCTTATAAAGTAAAGCGACTAGTACTAGCGGATGCCTATACTACCTGTTACAACTACTATAGAAAAGGATACTATACTACTACCTGTCCTAAGCTAAGAAGAATTAATCTCAAGAAAATAGACGAAGAGAAAATAGTAGACAAGGAACTCTTATATAAAGAGAGAAAAGAGGAACTCTAGACTAAGACTTCTATCTAGAGTATACTCTTAGTCTAGAAAAGATTGATTTAAGTTAATTAATAGATAGAAAGTACTTTATAGTTCTATATACTCTAGTAAATAATAGAATTATAGTTATAATCTACGCCTTAATTAATACTAGAGTAAATAGCTTTACTTTTATTAATACTACCTTTATAGTTATTATAGCTAAGTTCTTTAACCTTAAACCTTAGAAGCTTATATATACTATTATAACTAAAGGGTTCGATAGTAAGTTAAGTAATTCTATTACTTATATTCTTACTCTTTAACTCTCTATAGATGTATACTAATAAACTAACATCCTCTTCTATATCCTTAACCTTAGAAACCACGAAATCATTCTTAGACTTAAATAGATAGCTTACTTTAAAATATAGATTAACCTAGAACAAGGAACGCTTATATAGCCTGACGACGAGAAACCCTCTCCGCTAACCTTCTAAAAGGAGATTCGTCTACCTAGAAGCTACCTACACCCTTAACGCTGCCAGCCGAACTACTAGCGTGATATACTAGCTAGAGAGTATATAATAAATTAAGAGGATATACGACGTTAAGACAGCTAGTAAGCGATAACACTCTATATAATCCTCTCTCGCTCTATTTATCTATCCTTACCTTATACTCTATTAGAAGAACAGGACTCAGGTTATAAGAGCTAGGAAACAACTAAGATTAAGACTATTAGATAGAATACTTATAAATAGAATATACGTGACAAGATACGCTAGATATAGTAAGAGCTACGCCTACTAGACGCTACGCTCCTATAGCCTCTAAGGAGCTCTTATATAAATAAAGAGCTCCTCTCGCTTAATATTACTTATATTTCGATAAATACTTTTTATATACACTTATACTACTAGGATAACGAGTTCTTTTCTACTAGTCTATATAAATTAGACTAGATAATTTAAGAGAAAGAGAAAGAGGCTCTTAAAGATAATAATAAAGTAACTATCTAGGAAATTAAAGATAAGCTTCCTTCTTAGTATAGCTTATATAAAGACGTATTCTCTAAGGCTGCTTTAGACAAGCTTCTACCTCACCGCTTATACAACTACTATATATAGCTAGAAGCTACTAACACTCTTAATTATAGTCTACTATACTATTATTCTATAGACAAGCTTAAAGCTATTAAGTAGTATCTAGTTAAGAACCTTAAAAAGAGATTTATTAAGTCTAGCTAGACACTCTTCGCCTTATCTACACTCTTCGTATATAAGCTAAATAACAGCCTCCGTTTCTATATTAACTTCTACAAGCTTAACGCTCTTACCTGTAAGGACTACTATCCTCTACCTCTAATTAACGAGACTCTCGCTTGCTTAGATAATACTAGATTCTTTATAAAGCTAGACATCTACTAGGCTTTTCACCGTATTCGTATAAACCTAGAATCTAAAGACCTTATAACGTTCTATACTAGGTATAGTTCTTATAAATGTAAAGTTCTTCTCTTTAGTCTTATAAACGGCTCTACGACGTACTAATACTATATAAACGACGTGCTCTTTAACTACCTTAACAACTTCTATATAGCCTACTTAGATGACATCCTTATTTACTTAGACAACTCTCTAGAGTACGACGAGCATATATAAAAGGTTCTTTAGCGACTCTGCGATACTAGCCTATAGGTAGATATTAAGAAGTGTAAATTCAGCGTTACTTAAACTAAGTACCTTAGTTTTATAGTTAGTACTAATAGTATTAAAGTAGACCTAGACAAAGTCTCTATAATACACGAGTAGAAGGAGCCTTATATAGTTAAAGGAGTCTAGTCTTTCCTTAGCTTTTGTAACTTCTACTAGCGCTTTATTCGAGACTATAGAATCGTTACTAAGCTACTTACACACCTGATAAAAGCCTTAACTCCCTTTATATTCGACGAGCCTTGCCGCTGCTCTTTTAAAGAGCTTAAGTAACGCCTAGTCTCGTCTCCTCTCCTCTGACATTATGATCCTGCCTTAGAATGTAAGCTGGAAACAGACGCTTTAGATAGAGTTGTTACTAGCATACTCTCTCAATTATACTCTGATAGCGAATGGTACTCTATTAGTTACTTTTCAAAGACTATAGCCTCTACGGAATATAACTACGAGATCTATAATAAGAAGATGCTAGCTATCGTACGCTCTTTCGACTACTAGCGCCCTGAACTCTAAAGCGCGCTCTCTCGGTTTAAGGTATACACTGATTATAAAGCACTTAAGTATTTTATAATAACTAAGTAGCTTACTAGCCGCTAGGCTAGATAGGCTAAACTACTCTCTTAATACTCCTTTATAATTATATACTAAGTAGGTAAAGATAACACTTAGGTAGACGCGCTATTATAAAGAGAATAAGACGTCGGCCTATAGAATAAGCTTAAAGTATCTATTTATATAAAGGCGTTACTTTAGCTAGACTAACTAGACCTAGTAATTTTAGAGAATAATAGCCTTAAGCTAGCTCCCTTAGACGAAGTAATATAAGAGCTAAGCTAGCTTATCGATCGAATTTTAATAGCTAATCGTATAATAAAGTTACTTAATATACTTAGGAGATAAGTAGAGGTATAGCTAGAAGACCTCTAGCTAGATAATAGATTACTACTCTACTAAGAACAACTAGTAGTCTCTATATAAGATACCTTAATAGTAGACCTTATTAGAGAAGCTTATAACTAGGTCTCTTTCGTATACTCTAGAAAAGTAAAAACGATATATATCCTTAGCTAGAGGTACTATTAGAAAGGACTTCTCTAGAACGTAGTATAGTATATTTATAACTACTATACTTATAAGCGATTCTATATTCTATAAGACTATATACTAGAACTCTTATACCTACTACTAGTTCTAGAACGCTCTTAGTAATATATTACTATAGACTTTAAGTTATTTCTAAAGAATAAGTTAGAGTATAATATAGCCTATATAGTAATCGACTATTTAAGTAAGTAAAGTGTCTCTATTCTATACTATAAGATAATAAATGTAAAGGAAATAGCCTAGCTATATATAACGTATATCTATAGATATTATAGAGCGCTATAGATAATTATATTAGATAGAGGACCTTAATTTATATCTAAATTCTAGAACGAGTTCTACTATATACTAGATATTTAGATTAAGCTGTTAATAGCCTTCTACTCTTAAATAGATAGATAGACAGAAATTATAAACTAGTATTTAGACTAGCGCTTACGCCTCTTTGTTAACTACTACTAGGACAACTAGTCTAAACTCCTGCCTATTATAGACTACGCCTAGCTAACGCTACTCTACGAGAGTATTAGAATATTACTATTTAAGCTTCTAAATGTATATCTATCGCGTACCTCTTTTAACTAGAACATACTAGACGCGGCTATAGTAACAGAAAAGCTAAACTAAGAAGAGGCCTAGTAGGTAGTTAAAAGGATCTAGAAGGGATAGGAAACAGCTTATATAATTATAAGAAAAGTATAGGATAAGAAGTAAAGAGATATTAACCTCTACCGACGAGAAGTAGACTTTAAAGTAGAAGATAAGGTCTAGATATCTATAAAGAATTAGAAGATAGAGCGCTCTAGCTATAAATTAAACTATTAAATAGTAGGCCTATATAAAGTAATTTAAAAGGTTAGGCACTTCTATAAAGTTAAGCTACTAGCTTCTATGAAAATATACCCTGTGTTCTTAATAGACTACCTATAGAAAGCATTAGACGATCCTCTACTAGGACAAGTAAACAAGCTATAACCACCTATATAGATTACCGACGACAAAGAGTAGGAAGTAGAAGAAGTAGTTATAGTAAAAAAGATAAGAAACACGCTATATTATAAGGCTAAATAGATAGGACATAACGAAGATCTAGAGTAGTATCCTACTTCTAACTTTAAGTATTCTCTATATAAGCTAAGAAGCTTTTATATATTACACCCTATGTAACTAGGCCCTCTATATCGCTTAGGTGATTAGATCAAGGCTTACGAGAACAGGTTAGATTTATACGAAGAGTTAGACGATAGTATAGACGCTTCTACAAGCTTGAGGGTAAGCTTCTTTATAAAGGGGGGGGTAATATAACGGTTCTCACCGCTACTATACCTTAAACCAGCCCCTAGCTAGCACCCGTCGCCCACTGTGCTTCCCGAGCCCGGCTCGGTTAGCTATAACCCTTGGCACCTCTTCTATATATAAGAGCTTCCAGCTTCTAGGCTTCTGTCCTTTCTTCTCTTCTCTCTTTAGCTTAGAATCCTCGTATAGACAGTTCTATAGTATCTAACTTATACCTAGCGTAGTCGTGTATTCGTGCGCGGTCTATAAGTTATACATGTCGTTATATCTACTAGAACAAGTAAATAAGCTACCTCTACCTATATAGATTACTAACGATAAAGAGTAGAAAGTAGAAGAAGTAGTTATAGTAAAAAAGATAAGAAATATACTATATTATAAGGCTAAATAGATAGAATATAATAAAGATCTAGAGTAGTATTCTACTTCTAACTTTAAGTATTCTCTATATAAGCTAAGAAGCTTCTATATAGTATACTCTATATAACTAGGCCTCTCGCGTCGCTTAGGTGATTAGATTAAGGCTTATAAGAATAGAGAGGATTTATATAAAGAGTTAGACAATAGTATAGACGCTTCTATAAGCTTAAGAACAAGCTTCTTTTTAAAAGAGAGGGTAATATAACAGTTCTAACCGCTACTATACCTTAGGCTAACCTCTAGCTAGAACCTAGCGGATATTATACTTCCTAAGCCTAGCTCGGTTAGCTATAGCTTAGTACAACCTCCTATATATAAGAGCTTCTAGCTCCTAGACTTCTGTCCTTTCTTCTCTTCTCTCTTTAGCTTAGAATCCTTATATAGACAGTTCTATAGTACCTAACTTATACCTAGCGTAGTTGTATATTCGTATATAGTCTATAAGCTATATATATTATTATAAGTACTATAAGAAGAATGACTCGAAGAGAGAGAAATAAGTAAACGCTACTATTAGAAAAATAATAGCTCTACTTAAGATCTATAAGCTATCTAATAAAGAGTTAAAAGCTCGCTAATATAGAACTTAAGTAGAGAATAAGAATAACTCTATTCTTAAGTAATACTATAATACTCGCTTAGATTTAGAGTATGAATTACTACTATAATAAGACTATAAAATAGTAGAATTCTTATTAGAATTATTATCTAAATTATCTAGACTAGTACTAGAAGAAGAATAAGAGAAGTAGATTAATAAATCTCGACCTTATAAAATATAGATATTTATTAGATATTTTAAATATAGAAACTATTAGATAGATCTTAATAGAAATAAATTAGATTTTTAGACTCCTTATATAATAAGAAGATAGATTCCTCTAGTACTATACTAATACTATATAGTATATAATAATCTAATAAGTATTATTTTTCGAAATATAGTTACTAATAAGAAAACGATTAAAGGAAAACAATCTATACTAAACTAGGAAATAATATATACTAAAGCTATAGAAATTTAGAAAGTATAAGAATAACCTTTCGATATACTATAAGTAGAAGAATATTAGATACTAGAAGTTATTATAGAAAACACGCTCTTATAGTAATAATACTACTTAAAACCTATATTAGTATAGAAATTAGAGAAATAGTTCTCTAGTAGAAAACTAGATACTAATATAAATATAGAATAGTAAATAGTCTATACTATATCTAGTACTAGTAAAGATAAGGTAAATCTCTATCTCTAGAGTAATAACTCTTAGACTAGAGAAGTTAACTAAAGTAGTAAGAGTTTTAAGGTCTAGTTTATTAGATCTAGAATCTATACTATCTTAGAAGATAGATAGTTAATTATAACTACTATAATTAAGAGAAAGAAACTCTAGATTCTAATTAACTCTAGAGTAATAGATAACTTTCTTTCTCTAGTAGCCTAGAAAAGGCTAAACGTTTCTATTACTAAAATAGAACTATACTAACTAGATATAGTAGATAGAACTAATATTATATATTAGAATAGAATTATTAACTAATAAACTATTCTAACGATAATTAAAATTAAAGAATACTACTTAGATATATAATTTAATATCGTTAATTTAGAAAATAAGAAAGTAATACTTAGTATTCTTTTAACTAATATAGAACTTAATTAGCGTAATTACCTCTAGTAGAGTTATATAATATAATAGTATATATAGAAATATTAAAATAAATAATATAAATAATCTATAATAAAGTAAATAATTAAAACTATTTCTATCTAATAATAGCCTCTAATAAGACTATTATAGATTCGATAGATCTAGAGACTCTATAGCTAGACATTCTACTAGAATTAGTAGTTAGTATCTACTTCGACCTTTATAAATACTCTTAATTCTAGTATAAAGTTAACTTACTATAAGAAGTTAATAACTTCGACGCCTTTAGTATTTAGAGCCTCTTTTTTATATATAAGTACCTTATTAATATTATTAATAATACTAATTCTAGCGCTTAAATTCGAACTAATACTAAGTAGTAAGAATACTTACTAGATAGCGTTTCTTACTCTTAACTTCGTCGCTAGGTTAATATATTAGTTATAGAATTATATATATTCCTAGCTATCTTAATTTATATAGAAATATATCTAGAGTTAGAAATCGAAAGCTATTAGTCTAATAGAGACCTTATACTAGACTATAGTAAGGCTATCTAATATATAGATTATAACCGATAGTAGAATATATAGTCTAATTTTTATATTAGCTCTTCTACTTCTAAGAAAAGAGAGACTAAGTTTATAAAGATAAGTTCTATTAATTTATCACATTTTTATTTATAAGTTACTAAGAGAAAGCTTAGATAGAACCTCTTTCTTCTACTATATAGAAGTAAAATCTAAAGGTATAGTAGTCTAGGCGTAATATAGTAGTAGATAAGTTTATTATACGATTTTAGAGAAAGAGTATAAATATTACTATAATTCTAAATAAACTAACATCTATAGAGTATAAAGGTTAGGTAATTACTAAGATAAGTAGAATAAGTATAAAGAAAGTTCTATAACTAATAATAAATAGAGTAGATATCTTATTACTTAGATATAGTATAAGCCTAGTAGTAAGAGTAGACTAATTCTATAGAACGAGTAGCTCTTTTTAGTACGATCTATACTTAATAAGACTAGCTCTATTATACTCTTTCTTTTAAATCTCTTATTATAATATAATAATCTATAATAATAGTATATTATTAAGCTTAATAACCTCTTTATAAGCGTCTCTCTTCTTTCTAAGTTATAGAATAAGAGTTATAGAGCTATAGAGATAACATATACTAATTCTAGAGTTTCTTAAGCTCTTATAGACCTTAAGAAAGAAGATAAGAAAAGAGATAGAGTAGAATAGAGTATAATAGTATAGAGATAGAGTAGAATAGAGTATAATAGTATAGGTTCTATTAATTAATAATAAGATTATCTAATTAGTATAGAAAGATAACTCTATTATACTTATATTATTAACTACTTATTAGCTAATAGACTATATAAGTACTAGCTAGAAAATAGACCTTAAAGACTAGATAGTTATATAAATAAGAAAGAGACTAAAAGAGATATTAAGTACTACTTATATAGTCTAGAAACTTTTTAGAAATAGTCTAATAAAAGACCTTTAGATTTCTCGAGTATTTAACGATTATAATTATAATATAGATAGAGTTAATATCGTAGACTAACTTCGTAATAGAATAAATAGACTCTATCGAATTAGAAAAGATAGTTAGAGAGTCTTATAGTACTTCTTACTTAACCTTACTCTTGTTAATAGTTACTTATTATTAGATTTTAAATCTTAATTTAACTTTAGAAACGCTCTAATATATTAATTATTAGATAAAGGATTAGAATTAATATTACTACTAAGATCGAGATTAAGAAAGCGAAGGCTCGTCTTACTAAGTAGCGAGAGTAGAGCTAAGTCTAATTAGAAACGATAATACTAAGAGAATAGCTATAAGCTCGGATATCGAGGTAGTCTATAGTATTATAGTTAGTATAAAGACCTTCTAGAGCGACGTCTAATCTTAGCTAAGAAATCTAGTAATATTAAGAATATAAATATAGTAGAGAAGAGAAGTATAAAAAAGAACTATAAGAGATTAAGATATAGATATATTATCTATAATATTACTCTCTATAAAGAGAGTAATTACTTTAACTTATATATAAATAGCTTCTAGAATATTAAAAGCTTTAAGTTTAGATATAGTATATAATCTCTCGCTTAAAACTACGCTAATTAAGTCCGATTCGTATTAGCTAAGAGAATACTATAGATTAGAAAATATAACTCTAATATAGACTAGAAGGCTTAATAAATAAGCTTTAGTTAGTATAATTATAAAGGATTATAACTATAACTATAAGGCTAGAATAAGATTAGCGCTACCTCTTCTAATATACTAGAACATCTTACTAAGAGTTCTCTATAGGTTAGTAAGATAGCTAATAACGAAATATCTATATAGTATAGAGAATTTAAAGAGTTATTTAAGAATCTAGAGAATATATATACTCTCTCTAAATACTAGCTATAGAATTATAAGATTAATCTAATAGAGAATTATAACCTTAGAAAGTAGAAGCTTCGACTATATAAGTAGAGTAATCTAGCTTTACTAGAGGATTACGTCTAGAAAGAGATATAAAAGAGTTATATTTAGAAATCTAAATTATCTATATTCTTAAATATACTTATTATTAAGAAAAAGAATAATCTAAATAGATAAGTATATATTAATTATAGAGAATTAAATAACGTAATAATTAAGAATACTTATCTATTATCGATAGACTAATACTTATAGAATAAGTTAGACTAAGTAAAGATATTTATAAAACTAGATTAATAAAACGTCTATAGCTTAATAAGAATTAAGACTAGATAAAAATAGAAGATAGCTTTTATCTTACTATTAGAACTCTATAAGTATACTATTATATTATTTAGACTAACTAATATACTAGCTACTTATTAGAGATAAAATAATAGTATTCTAGAGAATCTATTAATAGTAACTATTATCTATTATCTAGATAATATACTAATCTTCTCTAAAAATAAGAAAGAATATAAGAGGTATATTTAAGAGGTTCTATAACAACTTATAAAAGTAGACTCTTAACTAAAACTCTCTAAATATAAGTTTAGAGTAACTTATACTCTCTTTCTAGAAAACGTTTTTAGTCTAGAAAGAATAGAAATAGATCTAGTAAAGATCTAGACTATTATTAAATAGATAACTCTAAGGAATATTAAAGATATATAGTCTTTTCTTACGTTTACTAATTTCTATCGTCGATATATAAGAGATTATAAAGAAACTATAAAACTAATATCTATTCTTACTAGAAAAGCTAAAGATTTCTTCTAGAATAGAGTAGCTAAGAAAGTATTCTAGTCTCTAAAAAAAAATTTATAGAGAAATCTATTCTATATAACTATAATTATAAGAAACTAAGTATAATAGAAATAGACGTCTTAGATACTATAGTAGACGCTATATATTTATAACTAGATAAAATAGAGAAATTAGTATCTATAGTATACTTCTCGAAAACCTTCGATTCGATCTAGTAAAACTATAGTATCTATAATAAAGAATTAATAGCTATAGTACTAGCTCTTAAAGAATAGAGAATCTATCTCTAGAGTATAATATATCTAGTAATAGTACTTACTAATTATCTAAATTTAAGAATATTTATAATAATAAAAGAGCTTATATCTAGACGTCTAGCTAGATAGTCTAAGATATTAGCTAGATTTAGATTAATTATTAAATATATTAGTAGTATAAGTAATACTCGAGCTAACGCTCTTAGCTAGAAACTAGGCTATAAGAATAATAAGTAGTATATTAATACTATAATACTAAAATATAATAAGAAAGAGAATCTAGTTCTAATAAACTATAAGATAGTAATTATAGAACGCTATAACCTTTAAGAACTATAGACTATTAAGATCTAGAAAGTATTTAATAAGAAATATATAAGGTAGAAGGTTAATAACTTCTATAATATATACTTATTAGAAGCTACTCGCTAATTAGTAAATATAGATATAAGTAGAGAACTTATAATCTAGAAAGAGAAAGTCTTTATTCTCTTAATAATAGTAAAAGAGTTTATTAAGAAATAATATAAGTAACTATCTTATAGATATTAAGGAATTCGATAAATAACTCTATAATTAAAAAGATAGTTTAGCTTTAAAGGTAGCTTAAACTAGATAGTTAAGAATATAGTAGTAGAGTATAATATCTATATCTAGAATAAGACTTTCTACTAGATACTATATAGATAGATAGATACTATTTCTATAACGTAGTTTACTACTAAGTAGATTATATTACTAAGTAGATCACTTTTCTCTACTATACTACCTTAAAACTTTAACACGCGTTTTCTTAACTATTTACTATAGAAATTTAAACCTAAGAAGCGAGAATCAATCTAGTAATCGAGGCTATTCGAACATCTAAAAAGCTTAGTAAACGCTCTATAGTAAAGATCTATAAAGTACTATATATAAGCCTCTCTAATAGAATAGCTAGCTAAACCTACTACTCTAATTCTAAAGCTAATTGTTATAAGTTAATAGACCTAGAGAAGGAGTCGATTCTTCGATATATACTTAATCTAGATTTACAAGGCTTTACACCCTATCTAGCTAGTATAGAAGATATAGCGAATCTCCTACTTAAATCTTAAGAGGTATAACACGTTAGAAAGAACTAGGTATATTAATTTATTAAACGACGACTAGAGTTAAAGACATGTTTTAATCACGTCTATAACTTTTAGAGAGCCTTATATAAAGATCTAGAGCTAATTAGCGCGTAGTTTTAACTAGTTAAGAATATATAGACTAAATATAGTATCGTTAACTCTAATTTCTATAACTTCGACAAGACTAGCTTTATAATAGAGGTAATCTCCTTATTAATAGTTATAATATATATAGATTAACATAGTAGAGATAAGGCAGTTTAGCTAGATAATCGAGAATAGGTAACAGCGATTATTTATATTAATAGTAAGAGTTAGAGTATCTCTCTATTTCTAGTAGTCTAAGGAAAGAATTACCTCTTAAATTAGTATACTAAGAGTAGCCTTCTATATAACTAGGTTATTAAATCTATAAGTAACAGATAGATAAATAATAAGACAGGTCTAGAATAGCTAAAGTACTTTAATAAATATACTTCTACTCGCGTAAAGAGGCTATATTAGATACTTGTTCTTAATAGGTATAAGAGTTATAAATCCGCTAAATTTCAAGAGTATTATATAGTATATAATATTATTACTCTTTATCTACCTTCTTACTCTTCTTATTTAACCTAGCTACTCGATGTTAGATGTTTTAGTATACTAAAACAAGAGTATAGTTTCTAGATTAAGACGTTTATTAAAGCTTATATCAACTATATTATAAAGGTTAAGTTCTTCCTCGCCTTTAAAGCTAGATATTAAGCCTCTATTACACTCTAGAATAGTTAAGCTAGATTCTATAGAGCTAGTTTAGTACCTTTTAATCTAGATATAGTTCTTTTAAAGCTTAATATAAGGCTATAGAC
>LKTO01000907.1:0-14517 GCA_001399465.1 Hymenoscyphus scutula
GACAATTGCAAGGAGTTTTGACAGCAAGGTGATGGCGCTGTTGCTTGAGAAGCGAGGGACAGAGGTGGTGATCACAGAAGAGGTGGTCAAGGCAGCGGCGGGTAATTGGCATAATGGGAAAGAGGTGATGGCGCTGTTGCTTGAGAAGCGAGGGACAGAGGTGGTGATCACAGAAGAGGTGCTCAAGGCAGCGGCGGGGAATTATAGGAATGGGAAAGAGGTGATGGCGCTGTTGCTTGAGAAGCGAGGGACAGAGGTAGTGATCACAGAAGAGATGGTTAAGACAATTGCAAGGAGTTTTGACAGCAAGGTGATGGCGCTGTTGCTTGAGAAGCGAGGGACAGAGGTGGTGATCACAGAAGAAGTGCTAAAGGCGGCGGCGGGTAATTGGCATAATGGGAAAGAGGTGGTGACGTTGTTACTTAAACGACAAGGAACAACTGCTCTTGTTACAAAACACGTGCTATATGCAGCTGCGACTAGTGGCAACGAAGAAAATCTTCTCTTACTTGAAGATGAATCTTGTATTAATAATCAGGCTTCAAATCTTCCTCTAATATGTCGACTATTTAGATCGGCAAGGTCTGGCGACACAGAGTCTGTTTCTAGACTTCTAACACGTGGGGTTAGTCCAAATCACCAAGATATCTTTGGCGGATCTCCTCTGTGGTATAGTTCTAGCTTTGGTCATATTCCTATTGTCTCACTCCTACTTAGGCAAGTTGGGATTGAATTGAATTCACAGAGTAATATATCGGGTTTTACAGCAATGATGGTAGCTGCAAGTTCTGGTCATCAAAAAGTGGTCGAGTTGCTCTTGAATGCTAGGGCTAATGCTGATATTCAAGACAACACTGGCCGTACACTGTTAACAATTGCGCAATTGAGAGGAAGTAGTGCTATAGTTCAAATCATAAAGTCTTTCAAGGAAAACTTTGATCGCGAACACGAGCATGAAAAAGAAGCACAAGGGATAAAGAGAGGAGCTGAAACCGTACTTATACAAGATTCTAGTTCAATTAAGCGTTTGAAGCGTTAGAATTAATTAGAATTATCAATGTTATAAGTCATTTCGTAGGTGCAGATCATCAACCTTTGTGTGTGTATGTGTATGTGTGTTCTATTTCTAGCGGCATATATATGAGTAGAAGAGAAAACTCGCAGCGGCTACAGAAGGAGTAGCGGGTAGACGAAGACTCGGAACAGCTGTAGGAAGAGTAGATAGAACTAACTCTAATTCGCTAAGGAGTATAGAACTACTATAGAACGATAGTAAGTGTAAACGTGTGAAGTGAATCACTGCTTGCTGTGATGAATACGGAGTCAAACCGAATACTGCTATGTAGAGCGAACAACAAAGTGAGGAAGGAAGAGAGTGCCAGAGGAACGAGAGCTTATATACAGGATGCCAGTAGAACGCACGTGCCGTGCTATACGTGATCCATCCCTTGATCTCTCCCTTGTTCCTCCAACTCCGTAACTGTACCCCCTCCTTAAAAAGAATAGAGCCTGTCCCCAGGCTTAATAGTAAAAAAATAACGCTATATGCGAAGCAAAAGAAGTGTTCCTTCGACCTAACTCCCGGAAGCGTAAAGTAGCTAGAGTAAGAAGCTAGGGTACTAGAAAGAAGCTTAGAGCAAGGACAATTCGTTCTTATAAAGCATCCTGATATACACTCTTGCCACGGAAAAACTCCTTCGAGAACCACAAGAATGTATTACCTAACAATCCTCTTATCACCTCTCCTCAACTTCCTAGCAGTAAATTCGCAAGCCTACTTATCTGAGCACGGATCTCCGATTTTCATCCTGGACCTTTTAACAATCTAAGACCTCTACTAAACTCCTTTGGACTTCAACACTACATCATCTCTATTCTCTCCCTTAGTACAGCAACCTCTTAGCCTAAACCCAAAGACAAATTCAAACCTACAACCCTAGCTCCATGGTACAATCCACATGCTCCTAATCTACTACGAAATCTCCTACCCCTAAACCCTCTCCCTAACCTTCACAACCTCATAAAAAGCTTGTGCCCCTATCTCTCTCGAATACACCTCCGTCCTCGAAGAACTAGCCTTCAATCTCCTCTACGACTATCTAACCGGAATCTACCAAGACGAGCCAGGATCTCCTCTCTCCTCAACAGGACCTACATTCACGCTGTGAGAGGCCAGACCTCGAACAACTCAAAGGTATGGTTTCAAATATTCAATTAAGAAGTGCGTGAGGACTACATACATGTAAGCTCTTCCCCTATATATATAGAGAAAGGAAGAGCTTCCGGAATCTTCTAAGAACTTGCTTAACAAATCTATGATGTCAAAAGAATAGAAAAGAATAGAAAAGAAAGGTACAGAATGAAGGGACTTGCTTGGCAGTGGGGTGATGGTCAGTGCTAAGCGGGGACGTTGGTCGATGGTCGGTGCTGAGCGGGACGTTGGTCAATGCTTAAGCGAGGGCCTGGCCCGAGCCCCTATCATGGGTTCTAACCCTTACACACGCTTTCTGAAACTGTATCCTTGCACAAAAGTCTCTTCGCCAGTTTATACCTAAAGGTTTCGGAGGATATGGAGCAAGAAGAATGGGAAAAGGTAGTTCGTTTATTAACAAGAACTGTAGAGGGAGTTGAGGAAGAGAGGAGAGATATTAGATTAGAAAGAGGGGCTGGGAGGATAAGTGTTTTTACTAAGATTAGGGAGTGCGAGGTCGATGCTACTTAGGCTTTTTATCAGATAGTTGATAGAGTAGTAAGTGAATGTGAGGAGGGAAATGAGACTTTAGATATTAGTCTTGGATTTGGATTTGATTCTAAGGACGGAGGGAAGAGGGAGGATTTGTGAGGATAGTGTACAATTAAAATCATGCGTAATTTAGAGGCTTATTTAAGAAGTTTCTTTATTTAAAGTAGCAGAAAAATACACTTCTCAACAAACCAGTCTAATAAAAGCGACTAATTATTTCTCTTAACCTAGACTTTGTTTATAATTTGCATCTCCACCAGTGGTGACGACGTTGAGTAGACTACCGAGCCATCAGCTAGTACACCAGTCTATAGTGTAGGATTGCCGGCGGTACAGAGGTAGTCCCGCATTTCTGTGATTTAAATATTAGAGTTAGAATCCTCTGTAATATCTACTTCTCATTGTCTTTCATCACCACCACCTATATCATTCTTCTTTGCCTTTACTCTTCCTTACGGAACTTGTATTATAAACTGCCTAGACTGCGAAAACCTATATTATTTAGTTTAGAACCAGTGAATTTATTAGTCGGGACTTATAGGATTGATTATATGTAGGGAATTTTTCCATCCTTGCTTTTTCATCATCTCCTCAACTATGTAACGCTAACCCCCGTCGACGCCGATGAGAGTAAAGACGCATTTGCCACCCGAGAGTATACCGCCTTGGGGATAGCACTCAATGATCCGGCGATAAGTGTCTCCATAAAGAGACATCCTAGAGCTGTAAAAATTCCCGGCTTAAGTTATTCTAATCTGCGGTTGTACAGTGACAAAGAGAGCTAGTCTACCTACACAAATCAATCAATTCTCTATGACCTTCTCAAAATGATGCGGCAGGATATTGTTTAGCATAGTATACGCGTGTTACTAGTTAGTTATAAACTTAACACAGTAATGTTTCTTACAATTTCTACCTAATATAGCCACCAAGACTCGTCATCAATTGAACGGTATGTGGTGATTCGGCCCCCTTTGCGAATAAATAGAGCTACCTCAAACCCAGGAATACTTCCTAACTCATAGGCTTTTTTAACGAGAGTCCCCTTCCTTCTTGATACCCCCTTCTGTCGGTTCCTTATAGATGTCATTGTCAGGAAATTTAGAGACTTTTTACGAAAGTCAAGATTTAAGGAAATTGCTCTTTATAGGGTTATTACTTTATGACTCAGATATTGGATCATGTCTCAAAAGTCTAACCAAGGTAACTACAGACCATCAGAATAGTGACTCCTAATAATTCAGGAGTTTAGATTAGTTACCTACAAAGGGAGGTAACCTGGATCCCGTATTCGCCGTCGTCACGACCACCAGGTTGTACTAACAATTTTGAAAGTACAACTAGTTTACTTAGATTAACCTTATTAGTTTCTATGATTTAATGATTACATTAGGTTACTACCTTACTATCTCGCTTAAATTTAATTATCATTTTAGCTAATAATCTAGATATATAACCTTGAAATACGATAGTGTTAATAACTATCTTGGGAAATAACAGGCTAAAGATCTAAAACGCTAGAACAGAAGTCCTTAGCGAGAGAGATGAAAGAATCTTGTACAATAAGCTTACTAACTTCAAAGGCACTACTCAGATAGCTAGCAAATTAATAGAAAGATCATTGAGCAGTTGTTAAGAGATTTTGAGGGTAAAGAATATAGACTAGAGAAACTAGACCACCGAATTCCAGCGATTGTTAATAACTCGGTGTTAGAAGTAGCACGCCAGGTGTAGGGGTTTAAGGGGGGAGATGTCACTTATAGGGCTACCTATAACGCTAATCAGGGAATGACATATAAGAGCACGCCTACATTACCTTCCCAGCTTCTAGAGCGCTATAAAGCAGAAATCGACTAACAAATCCTTAAAAATACTTATCACAACTCAAACTTAAATCGACGGGAGGTAGGCGGTGGGCCGTGAGCCTTTGGAATAGGCAGTGGATGATTAGAATCAACAGCGAGTGATTAGAATCGTTAGCGGGCGATTAGAATCGACAGCAGGTAATTAGAATCACATGCTTATACTACCAACGTACAGTAACTCAGTTACTACAAACCCATGTAAAGCATATTCCCCTCAGGAAACTTACACGTTGCCACCGCCTCACATTTGACGGAAGTCGAGTTTTCCAGGCGGGGGTTAATGTATATGACGTAGACCCTTAATATTATTTCACAGAGAGTTTCCCATTGGATTTCGGTCAATAGGCACCCTAGTAGGACTTCATAGGGAGGTTCTATCAGGGGCCTAGTTAAATATATTTCCTAAAAACACATTCGCTAAACTTGACTGTTTCGTGTGGAGGTTCCGCATAAAACAGCCGAACCCCGCTGCGACATTGGCTTAAGAATCCTTCCTTTAGAAATCTATCTCTAGAACGCAAAATGACCATTTTACAGCCTTAACTTGGTTTGAGTAAATCCGAAGAGGAGGTTGCTCCTTCACGTCTTTTTAAGATATGGAAGCACATTACCTACACCCTTATCTCCTCAGGTCACGTTGCCGTGCTCTACAAGGAACTAAAAGCTACTAATACTAGCTATGAACCTGCTCTATCAGATCAATCAAGCTTAATCACTAACAGGGAGTTGAACAAATTGAACGATGAGTTTAATAACAACGATAACGATATAATAATGCTAAGCGCAGATGAAAGCAAAGTCAACGACGAAGTTTATGACTTTAGCATCCCATCTTCTATGATCGATGAGGCTGCAGTCCTTTCACATTATAGCCATACTCTCCCATTACAGAGCTTTGAAGAGTTACTGGCCTTAGAGTAGTCATTTCTGCATCGCGATGGGCAACACACTGAGCTAGATGAGACTCTAGTCCGCTCCGGGTCGATATCAAGCACGCACTCGGAGTCTACATTTATGGCACCCTCTCCACTCATATTACCGTCGTCCAACTTAGACCAGAATCAATGGTTGAATTCTCCTAATATAGATGCGACATTAGTTTATCACTTTCTATCACAAAGGCAAGAATGCTTTGTCAAAGAGACGAAAATAATGCCTCAACAACCAAGTTCGGCTCTACAAAGCAGAAAGTGTTTAAATAAACCTAGAGGGATCCGATTAAGCGTTAAGAATGACTTCTCACCCGCGAGCATACTTGATATAGCTGACCGTCTAATTGACAAGGATTCAATATCTTATTTTCTTGATAATTTTCAAAAGATTCACAAGGGCTAGATGCTGTTTTTACCTCAGCCTCTAACTTGCTTTAATAGTCCTAAGGTTCGTGGGTTAGGTCCTTCTCTCCGTTGATTTCGCATTTTCTACCATCGTCTCGTAAGAGGTCGGTTCGACCTGCAAGGAGTCCGTGCTGGGGAAATGGAGGTGTCTCATCTTTGGTCGAAGTTTGTTTGAAGTGCTCGAGTACAGAGATGGCGAATATCGTGGCTGTAGTTGCCTCGTATCGTTCACGGTGTTCCGGATATGCTTGACTCAAAGCCTCTTTGCCTCCTCCTCATCCATGGAATGATTAGCGCTTGTCAAGTGACTGCCCTCTGATGCCGATCCATTCGTCTTGGAAGTCGCTGTTGTGGTTTTGAGGGACGACATTTTCGATAGAGCGTTGATCTTGTTTATCTTGCACAGTGAGATAGATCCTGGAGGGAGATGGGTTCTATCGTCGCTGTATTCGCCTGTCCAGTCTGTTTGACTCAATTGGAGTGAATGATACCAGGGAATAAACTACAATATTAAATACAAGATACTGATATGTATTACCAGTAGTGCGTATTTTTCATGTTATCAGACCCACTCTCACTCTAATCTTATTTCTCTGTCGCAAAGCATTATCTCGGATTGAGAACTAAAACTTCCACTGAATGCTGGGATTCATCACGCCTTTCTCTAAGCCTACCATCCTCTTTCCGTCCCTTACGATTCAGTAGCCGATTCATAATATGTTCTGGCAAATCGAAATGCTTGGTGATCAAGCATGCATATGTTGATGTGCTACCATTTTCAGACTCCATATAGACTTTAAAATAAACCAGAGAATCTCGCGTTCTGATAAAATATTTTTCCCCGTGTTGCAATACCCATTCAGTTGGTCTTGGAACTGACATAGGAGGAAGTACAGATGTTCCGAGCATGGTGCTCAGGTTTCCCCAGACTGGTGTCGTTCCAGAGCAGTGTACTTTGGATGAGACGAGGCACTTAACGGAGACATAGGCAAAGGTCGCAGAGTCTTGTGAATCTGCAAGAATATGAGTCCAGTGGCTTTGCTTCTCACATGGAATTTTAAAGCATTGAAAAATACCATGCTCACGAGGCCAAGCAATAACCAAATTTCCATCACGATCAAGTCAGGTATCCTTCAAAGTCCGAATTATGCTGCATACAAGCTCTGATACCACTTTTTGATGGCCAAGTGTCAGACTTGGATACCAGTGAGTGTGTTCCTGATTTTGAAGCTTTTCCACAATATCTGTTTTTACTAAGTCCTTCCATACAGCTTCATTTATATGAGCAATTGAAATGGCTCTCTTTGCAAACAGGGGAATTACATCTGCGATAAGTTGCCGGAGAAGAACCCGCTTTGCCACACCTGTACAAAAGCTGACCTGGAGACCCCATCTACACTCAAGGAATGAGATAAGTTTTGCATCATCGTGATCAAGGAACAACTGTTTTAACGTTTTGCCATCATCTTTAACCCAGGTTTGGTTTGCCTGTGCAAAAAAGTACTGGAATCCAGCTTACATTCCACCCTGTCGTTCAGCAGGCTTCTAATAAGGTTCAGATGTTCCCAGAGGATGCAAACCATGGTGGCAGTTATCCCAGCACCTTGCTTCATCAAGAGAGCAAGTCACATTTACAGTAACCAGAGCCCCAACAACAATTTTGAGGTGTGGATCGAATGTGAGACCCTTCTTCCACTCTCCAATTTCTATAGAATCTCGCACGCTCCAATGAAAGGTCTTAACAGTGTCATCAATTGAATAAATAATTCCACCACCAACACTAATGGCACAGGGTTGTACTTGATAGTCCTTTCGATAGATAAATTGGCCAGGACCCCAAGTGTCGAGTATATCTTCTGGTGAAGCCAACAGATCATACTTTTTTGTCTCGTGGTTTAGCAGTAAGCCGACGGTCGGCTGGATCATAGCGCTGAATGTTAAGATAGATCGCCCATTTGACATGTCTCCAAAGCATGTGAGATAGTTCTGATTTGCAATTATCTTGACATGTTTTCCTATGATGCCTCCAAGAAGTACGCTCTTTTGTGGTGTGTCGAGGAAGAATGGATGAATTGCTCCAACATGTGCTTGACTATAAGAGAGCAGGCCTAAACAAACCAACTGTACAACTAGGGCACATAAGTGAAGCGCATAATCAATACTGCCATCCGCGTCCTCGCTTTGGTAGCTTGCTGTCCGAAGAAGTGGTGCAAGAATTTTCATAGCGATATTTCGAGAATTCACGGTGTCAACCTCTGTAATGTTTTCTAGATATGAAAGACGGTTGAGCTCTTTCCGAAGTTGCAGTAAGGGTTTCAAATCTACTCGCCACAATTCTACCTGAGGTGGCTTTGGCAGTAGTTCTAGATTAGGACTGGACGCTTGTGTCTCGGGATTCGAAGTCAGGCTCACAACTATCGTAAATGAATCGCAACAGAGCTTAGTTTGTTGAATGTGACCAAAGGCTTTGCAAAAACCTTCAAGCGCCTTCGTAATCCGACATAATACGGCCTTGAAATTAGAATCCTCGTCAATATCACGGATGTAACACACATTAGAATGCGTATTATCTTGGTTGAATACAACATCTCCATTCCAGTCCTTGACATTCGAAGACATTGGTGAAATACCTGCCAGTCCACAAAGCTCCTGTATTACTCTTTTGACATCCTCATTTTGTCTTGAGATATGTATAGTGGACATATCAAGATTGTAAAGGGAAATCTCAGACTCACTGGCAGTGACTTGGTGTACACAGTGTGGGAGGTGGGTCCCCCTTTGTATATCTGCGAGTTGCAGTTGGCTCGGTTCAAAGGGAATCCATGGCGCATATTCTGCTTCTTCTACCAATATCTCTGCAATCTCATGCCAAGAGTAACTTGCGTCATGCAGCTCAGACAGCCATGCATAGTTATCCTTGGCAACAAGATGAAACTGTTTCTTTAGAAGCTTTGCAATGGTTCCAAGGTGTCGAGTATTCAAAGCTTCTTGAAGAGTAGTTGGAGGATGGATAAGATTCCGAAGTTTTGCTTTGAATTCAGAAAACGGTGCCCCATTCATGAGGAAGTCTACCACTGCACCAATTGGTTCCAAAGACTTCTTCTCCTCATTGTCTTCGTAGTCCTCCTCCTCCTCCTCCTCGTCATCCTCGTCGCCGTCTCCGTCCTCCTCTTCCAATTCCTCTTCTGGCTCGGCAGATTTGTCGGAGTTTTCATCTAGGGTGTTTACACTACCCCTAATATAACCAGCACCCATCTTGATAGCATTGATCTCCGTCGTACCCTCTTCTGGCACGGACTCTTGTATATAAGGGTTCAAAAGCTGACTAATAGAGTATTGGCGATCTACTTCTGATTTCTCAAAATCTCGCATAGCTTGTTTTGTAGCTAGGTCAGTATGTTCTAGCAATCCCAAAATTCGAGTGGTAACTCTATTTCTCGGATATTTGCTGCGTAATATACGAACCGTTTGGAGTTGATGCCCGGTCGCTCCTGGCCTAAGAGCTATAAGAAAGTGTTTTAGTAGAATGTCATGGTATCTGGCAAATCTTTCTTTCCCAAACTTTTTTAAGGCCTCCCTATACAAAGACTTCAGCTCATCATCTTTTAGTAGCTCTGCTACCAACTGTTCAGCCGCAGTGCTGTGATAAGCCTGGATAGAACCGTATGAGGAATTACTCGGTGCCGAACTATTCACGGAAAATACCGAAGCAACATCTGAAATGTCAGACTCAGACCTTGAGTCATCTCCAGTGTTCAAATAGGCCGTCAAGAGTTCCACCACCGTCTGATGTCTTTCAAGCGAAGCAGCCTGCAGAGCAGTACCATACTTTCCACATTGAGCGTTAATATCGGCCCCCTTTGCAAGCAAGAGCTGGACCACCGTCCGGTGTCCTCCTTGTGAAGCCGCCTGGAGTGCGTTGCCAAACTTTCCTCCTTGAGCGTTGACATCGGCCCCCTTTGCAAGCAACAGTTCCACAACTGTTTGGTACCCTCCCCGTGAAGCCGCCTGCAGTGCGTTGCCAAACTGTCCTCCTTGAGCGTTGACATCGGCCCCCTTTGCAAGCAACAGTTCCACCACCGTTTGGTGTCCTTCAAGCGAAGCAGCCTGTAGTGCAGTATCATGGTATCCACCTCGAACGTTGATATCGGCCCCCTTTGCAAGCAAGAGTTCCACGATCGACTGGTGTCCTTTAAGCGAAGCAGCCTGGAGTGCAGTACCATACTTTCCACATTGAGCGTTAATATCCGCCCTATTTGCAACTATGAGTTCCACCACTGTCTGTTGTCCTTCAAGCGAAGCAGCCTGGAGTGCATTGCCAAACTGTCCTCCTTGAGCGTTGATATCGGCCTCCTTTGCAAGTAAGAGTTCCACCACCTTTTCGTAACCCAACTTTGCTGCCCATAGTAATGGTGCTCGTCCTTGGCTATCTTTTCCATTAATATCGATATATCCATCATGTAATATTCGATGTAGAATTATATCATGGCCGTTGAAAGCAGTAAGTCTAATGTCGCTCATTTTTGGCGGAACTTCATACTTGCTATATGATCGCTACAAAAGAGGAAACCATAACTTAAATCGGGGCTTCTCCACTTAATATAGTGTAGTAATCTTCGTTAGAAATGGGCTCCGACTATCCATCGAAGAATTTCTGAGATGGCTTGGCCAATGTTGCGCTGTATATTCAATTAAATCTTACATCTTAGGTTCATCGTCTCTTCCCTTCCTCTCTAGCGTCAAGTCTTTTATATAGCCCCTAAATAAAACCTTCATTGTATCAAGCTCTTCCAGGGACAGATAGTTTATACAAATACAGGCCATCATTGTCTCGGAATCGACAGGCTTCAAACAATGCTTCCAGGAATTCCTTGTTGTCGTTGCTTACTATTGGACAAGAAACTCTTTTGCGGTTTGGTGGATTAGATAAACTTTGTGATGATTGATAAAGACAAAACGTCTACAAAGTCGGCGAATCTTCTCCTGAAGCTTAATTTATTAATCTTCTTTACTTCTGTAAAGGACTTCGGATCTGTTTAGATAGCAAGCCCTAGTGTAATAGCTATCTCGCTTATAGTGAGTGGTCGTCGAGCCCTAACAATGATATAAAGGATCTTGATAGCGGTAGGCTTTTACTTAGGTTTAATCTTACCTAATATATTTTCGTAAGCATCTTTAACAGAAGACAGAAGTTTAAGCGTCTTAATTAGCTAGCCACAACTTTTTCGAGGAAAAAATTTTCTTCGAATTTCATCAATCTCTTTACACTAATCGATAGCAGCTAGAATTTCAACCACTCCGCCCTCCTCCTAGGAGGTCTACCCCACTGGTGGCAGAGATATACCCGTTAAAAGATCATGTGAAAAATTTTCACACCCCCCTTTCAGACCGTACACAACCCCTCCACTACTAACGCCGCTACTATGGCGGTCCAATCCTAGCTTAACTCAGAATAGGAGCAAGAGGTTATAGAAGCAACGGCCTACGAGCCTATGTAAATCTTCAATGAGCCCACGCTCTCTATAAGCCTAATCTACCTAACTATTACCCTAGGAACTCTAATCCCCTAAACCTCTAGCGCCAACAGCTATAACCACCTCCTAAGAGGCTATATACCATCTAGTCTAGTTAACTTCACCTAACGTAACTAAAACAACCTTAGCTCTATAAGCTTTAACACGCTAAACAACTCTAAGGAAACACAGCCTTAAGCTAAGAGATAAAGGAGTAACTAATCACTTAACCTAACCTTAAAATACGCTCTTATATCCTACCTAGAAACCTCCGACGACGTAATTATAGTATCTAGGTCTCTTCTATATAAGGCGATCGAGCTTAAAGATAACTAGCCTAAGAAACTTACTCTTATAGACCTACTTAACCTCTTCCGAGACTATACCGAGGGAAAACCTCTTAATAACATAATTACCACCCTTATAAACTCAGTTAACAACCTTGAGAACATCGTAAGGCAACTTCCTAAAAGAAGCTATACCTCTACTATTATAAGTAATAAACCCCCCTCTAATAATAGTATATAAGGCCTTATAGACTTATAACTCAACTACGCCTCTTCTTAAAAAACTAACCTAGATAAGAAGAGAGATACTTTTAAAAAAGCTACTACTAAGAAAAAGAAAGCTATTAAAGCTTAGCGACTTATTCTTATCGAAGACTACCTCTAACTATTTAGAAACTTTTAACTACTTACTCTTAGAGATATAATTAACAAGGAATTTAAAGTACGCTTTAATAGTAACTCTATAATTAGTATAATCTTAAGATTATAAACTAATAACCTTATCCTTATAGTAGTAGAAGAATATAATACTAAATTCCTATTTAATAGAATTAAAGTTATCTAAAGAATACTTAAATTTAAAGAAGTAAGAATTAATATAATAAAATATTAAGTAATAATCTATAGTATTCTAATTAGAGAATTCAACTCTCCTACTAGCCTAGCTTAACTTAAGAATAAGATCCTCACTTTTAATAAGAGCCTTAACCTAGAAATTAACGATGTTCTCTACTAGCTTACCTTAAAAGACAAACGAGACAGCGGCCTATAACACTAAGGATCAATTATAGTAGCCTTTAAGGATAAAAGCTAAGTAAACAGAGCTATAAGAAACAGACTTAACCTTACGAGAATTAGTATAAGAGTCAATTACCTTAAGAATATGTTAAGAAAAACTAAATATACTAGATATTAAGAAAATAGCCACTCTCTTAAGTACTATAAAAACTCTCTAAAGTATAAATTCTACTCTAAATAATACTAAAGCTTATAATATAGATGCTACGAATACTAAGTATAAGGCGAAGCCTATATATATACTACTACTAGAGATATTATAGAATCCTAATAATAGATAGCTCGATTAAAATCATCTCTTTTAATACTAATACTATATTAGAAGCTATAGAAAATACACTTAAAATTACTATCTAGAAGGAAGTAGACCTTATACTCTTCTAAGAACTATAGTTTTATAATACACGGAATAGATAAGACTATATAGCCGCTATATTAATAGCTTATAGTAGTTTTATATAAATTCTTCTAAACTATTCACCTAGTAAAAGGCTATAAATAATCGCCTATATTGTAAAAACCTTTAAACTCTTAGTTAGTCTTTTAAGAGAGTTATCTATCGATACTAATATCTAGTTTATTAATATTACTAAAGGAGAAGAAATAATATAAGTAATTAATATCTATAACTAGAAAGACTAGAGAGAGTATACTAAAAGAACCTTTTAAAGACATCTATAAAACTATAGTATTAGAAATAATATAATAGTTATAGACGACTTTAATTTATATTACCTTTAGTAGAACCTCGCTATCGATATCTCTAACTAGAAAGCTAAAGAGCTTATAGACTAGATTAAAGACAATAGCCTTAGCCTCCTTAATAAGCTAGAAGTAATAACCTTTATTAGACTAAACTCTACTACTCCCTCTATACTTAATCTAGTATTAGTATTATAAGAAGTAAGCGACTATATCTAGAGCTTTAGAATTAATAATACTATTACTTTAGACTACTAGAGGCTATAGCTCTATCTCTATAGAAAGAATAGAGACTAGATTAATAATCTACTTTACTAGTCTAGATATAATATAAAAAGAGTAGACTAGAAGCTCTTTAAAGAAACTATTAATATAAGTATTAATAACTCTCTATATCTAAAAACTCTTATAACTACTAAAAATCTAGCCTTATTAAATAACTTATTAAAAATTATTAAAGAATAGAATATACCTCTAGAAGCTAGCCTTAATATAATTATAAACGCTCTTATAGAAGTAATTATACTAGCTATAGATAAAGTAATCCTAAGAATATATATTAGAAGCTTCTTAAAACTATAGTAGACACCTAAGCTAAAAGAGATAAGAAAGTAAATAACCTATAAGTAACGCTATATCTCGCTCTAGAACTAAACATTAAAGGCTAAGTATATAAAAGCTTGAAATATCTACTTTAAAGTACTTAAAAGAACTAAAATAGTCTACTAGAATTAATTCCTTAAAAGAGAGAACTCGAAAGTAATTTTCAAGGCTATAAAATATACTAAAGATAGTAAAATATAAAGAATACTATATATTAAAGACTAAGAATATAACCTCTAGATAATCTTTAAAGGTAAATATAAAGCGCTTAGAGAAACTCTATTCTCTCTACCCTCTATAGCTACTAAAGTAATATAGACTAACTATATACTAAGTAATAAGTAGAAATAGCCTAAACTTATATAAACTAAACTAGAGTATATATACTCTTTAAAGATCTTATAAAAATCGCTAGAGCTAGATAGAATTATATAAGATATTATTACTAAAGCCTATAAAGCTAACTCTAGAACCTTCTTCTAAGTCTATACTGTCAGGGCTTGTAGCAAGTACTTTGAATTGAACTACAGAGGCTGTCTATGTACAAGAAGATTCGATTGTCCTTTCCAGAGCAGAGTCCTTGCCACATTATATACTTAGTCTACTCATTCCAGAGGATTCTGCCACGTATACTCTTGAAGGTTCTGTCAAGTCAATGCGTTGCGATCA
>LKTO01000908.1:0-14513 GCA_001399465.1 Hymenoscyphus scutula
AGAAGTATAGTATACTATTAATAATAGGATTTTATATAGATTAGCTATAACTATAGAAGATAGAGTATAAGCTATTATTAACTCTAAAGAGTAGTATATAAAATACTAGAAATATAGCTTTAAAAGTATAGTATTTTATATACGAAAGTATATTATTTACTTAGAAAAGTAGCGAGAATAACTAGATCTAATTAGATCTAGAAAGCTTAGCTAGTAAGAGAGAAGTATAAAGACTTTTAATACTCTACTATAGACTTTCTCTATTATATTTAGATTAGATAAAGAAGAAGGCTAATTAAAGCCGCGAATATTAAATTAGAGCTTAGCTAAGCGAGTATATCTCTTATATACCTTTAAACCGTTCTCTATAAAGATATAGTCGATATCGAGCTTATTAAATAAGAGAAAGATAACTAGCTCGAGAACTTAATCTCTATAGACGCGAGAATTTACCTCTCTATAGCCTTGTTTCTTCTCTAAGAAGATAAGAGAAGACTTATAATCCTAGCCGATCGCGCTCTAAATTATAACTAATACTCTCTCTAAGTAATATATTAACCTAATATAATCTAAGTATCTCTTTTCATCTATATAGTATATTACCTAGACTCTTCTACTCTTTCTAAGCTTAAATATATACTCGTCTAACTATATAACCTTTCTCTAGTTCTTCTTTTATCTATAGATAGCTATCTAATCCGATATACTCTACTAGCGATATAAATATATAAAAGTAAGATGTTTCTTTACTTAGATTCGACTAATAAAGAGTCGAGAGTATATAATATATCGTCGGTAGCTAGCTTAGCGAAGTTCTTAGTAGATAGTATAGATAGAAGTAGATAGGTTAAGAGCGTTTTTAACTTATATAAAAGATATATAATAAGTAGTATAGTTTTAAGATATAAACTAAAGGATTTAGCGTATATATTACTTAGATAGTAATCTCTTTTAATATTACTTCTCTTTATATATAGTTTAACTCGAATTAGCCTTAGAGATTCTCTATATAGTAGATTTAGATATCTCTAATTCCTTAAAGATTATACTCTAGAATTTTCTATCTACTTACGTCTAGCGTACTCTAGCGCGCTTTAGTATAGACTAATTCTAGCTAGACTTATATATAGAAGATAGTAAGAGGATTCTAGCTACTATTTTTAATTTAAAGAGTTTTAGTTAAAAGATTAAATTATAGTAGGTTTTTAAAAATAGAGTATTAGAAATTAAGTTAAGAGAGTTATATTACTTAGAGAGCCTATAAGCTATAGCTCTAACTCTTACTATAAGAGGAAGTTAAAATTCCTCTATCTAAGACGTTTAATAGATCGCTAGAGAAACTCGCGAAGTTTCTTATAAAAGTATCTATATATCTAGCCTTCTACGCTAGCTAATTTCTCTTAGAAATAGACTAGGTTATCTAGATTATAACTTATCTAGAAGAAATAGTCTATAACTAGATAGAATCTTACCTAGAGAAATTTTAGATAAATAAGATAGTAGATAGTAAGGTCTCTACCTTAATAATAGATCGAATATAAGATCTATTTAGAAACCTTAAGAGATTTAAGAAAGAGATAAAATAGATATTTAAGAATATAGATATAAAGAAGAAGTTAGTTCGAGCCTTATATACTCTAATCTAGAAGAGGTTAGTAGTCTAGTATACTTTATAATTTTAGTAATACTTAGCTTATATAGAGTAGAATAATAAAGCTCTATAAGAATAGTTCTATTAAGAACTTAAGAATAATATAAAAGATAAATTAGCTAGAGATAATTTCTCTAATATCTTAAGTAAACTTACTAATAAAGTAATTAAAATTAATAACTAGAACTATAAGTATAGTCTAGAGAAGAAAGATAACTATAGATAATAAGAGAACTATAGTAATAGATAAGATTAGAGTAACTCTATAGAACTTAATACTACTATATAATAACTCTTTAATAGTAAGAAGAGCTATTAATAGAAGAACTTCTCGAAATAAAAGAAATATTTCTAAGAAGAACGAAAATAATAATATAAGTAGAACCTCTACTTTTTATATAGTCTATCTAGTAATAGAGTAAGTAAATACTATAAGAAGACTAATTCTTCTAGAAAGTACTAACTTAATACTACTATTAGAAAGAAAGTAGTATTACTTAAGAAAATCGAATTATCTAATAAAGAGCTAGAAGCTTATAGATATAGAATATAAGTAGAAACTAAGAATAACTCTATTCTTAAGTAATACTATAATAGTTAGTCTAAATCTAAATATATATTACTACTATAATAAGAAATTAAAATAGTAGAATCTTTCTTAGAATTATTCTTAGAGTTATTAGACTATCTAATAAAGAATATAACTAGAATAATAAACTTTATCTAGGCGAAATATAAGTCTTTATTAGATACTTTAAGTAAGGAAATTAATAGATAGATCTTAAAGAAATTAAATTAGACTTTTAGACTTCTTATAAAACTAGAGAATAGAACCTAGAGATACTAGACAGATTTATAGTTCTATATAATAACCTAATAAGTATTATCTTTTAAAATATTATAAATAGACTAGAAATAATAGAAGGAAAGTAGTCTACCTTTAACCTTAATAAATATCTTAAAATAGCTATAGTAGAATAGAAAGTAAGAGAGCTTCTATTCGATTAACTATAAGTTAGTAAGCTATAGACGCTAGAAATTATAAAGAAGATATAATTATCTAGAAATAATATAAACTCTATCTAATAATAGTATAGAAAAGTAAGAAGTAGTTTACTAGTTTAAAGTTAGAACTAGACCTATCTCTATAATAGTAGATAATCTACTTAGTATTAGAAATAACTAAGAATAAAGTAATACTATATATCTAGATAACTAACCTATAAGCGCTAGTAAGAAACTAAGAAAGATAGTAATTTAAAGTATACTTTATTAGACTAGAAATCTATACTATCTTAGAAGATAGATAGTTAATAGTAACTACTATAATTAGAGAAAAGAAACTCTAAGTTATAATTAACTTAGAAGCGATAGATAACTTTCTCTTCTTATTAGTACTTAAGAAGCTAAATATCTCTATTATAAAAATAAAACTATACTAGCTAGATATAGTTAATAGATGTTAGTATATAATTATAGTAAATAGTATCTTATATAATAGCTAGACGAATCTATATACTTTAGTTATATAAGTAGCTTACTACTTATATACTTAAGCTTATAGAGTACTATCTCTCTTTATCTTTACTCTTTATATATAAATAAATATAAATAGAGATTATATTTATATATTACTCTTTATAACTACTAGATTATACTAATACTAATTAGTAAGCGTATATAGATTAGATATACTTATTATATACCTCTATCTCTTCTTAGATCGTAGTATATAATAATAAAGTGTTATATAGTATTAAAACCTAAAGAGTAAAGTCTCTCTCTTAGAGTATAGATATATACTTTACTACTATAATAAGTATCTTATTATACTTATAAGGCCTTCTTAGATCTTTCTTATAAGATACTAGAATTATAAAGAATAGATATCTATTAACGTCTTTATAAACTCTCTTAAGACCTTTAAGATAAAGAGATTTAGATTTCTACTAGTAATAGCGACTCGGTCAAGCTAGTACTACTTTCTCTATATTAGAAATCTTCTCTTTATCGAAACGACTCTCTCGATTTATACTCTTATTTATACTCTTATCTATACTCTTATAATACTTACTAGATTCGCCTCTTAATTTATAATACTATTAAACCTTAGTAGAGCTAGAATCTAAGACTCTCTATATCTCTCTTAGAGAAGCTAGAATTTTAAACTTTCTATATAGTACTCTCTATATAGTACTTTCTATACTCTACTTCTTATACTCTTCTATCTCGTTTAATAATAATATAGCTAAGCTAATAGAGCTACTAATCGAGCTTAGTAAGAAGAACCTTATAAAGTTTATTACTAAATATATCGATAAATATAATTAAATAGAAGATAATAATAAAGTACTTTAGACTACCTTTTAAGAAGACTTTAAAGACTAGAATAAAGACTACTTTATAATAGTAAATAAGTCCTAGGTTATTAAGCTATATAAGGTACTTTATTATAGAGATATATAGATTAAGATAGATAGTAAAAAGGTATATATAGCTATAGTACTTATTAATACTCTTAAGAAGGTTAATTTAGTTAAGTAGATAGATAAGAAGATACTTAATATTATAAAGAGTAAAGATATAAGATAATATATAACCTCTTCTTTTAATATAGAGATTCTCTTTAACCTTAAAGTACTTCTTCTACTTAACTATCTACTTAACTTTCTACTTAATTATCTACTTAACTACCTACTTAATTACTAACTTAAATTACCTCTTAAAGTACTAGTTAAGGCGTCTCTTAAATATCTTAAGTTACTTCTTAAGCCTTAGCCTTAATATAACTAGATTCTATCTCTCTAGAGACTTCTATAGTATAATAACTATAAGGTATTCAAGTATATAACACTCTACTAGAAATAGTATAGCTAAATTAATATATAAGCTTATCTACCTTATACTAGTTTTAATAACCTTAAATAGATATAAATTTATTTTAGCTCTAGAAAGGTAATACTATACCTTCTTTACTTACTCTACTATCTATATCTCTAGTACCTCTCGCGTCTTCTATATAACTATAGTAGCTAAATTATATCTAATTATAAGTAAAACTAGAGTATAGACAAGAATTAATAAACTTAGTAAAGACTTATATAGACGATATAAAGTATAGAGGTACTAATAACAACTTTAGACTTAAGGTTACTATACTCTTTAATATCTATATTAGATATAATATATCTAAGGTAGTCTATATAAAAGCTCTACCTATTATACTTAAGAGCCTAGCTTTAGACTTTTACTATATAACTCTTACTACTACTAATCTCTCTTTTTAAGACCTCTACTATACTATTTAGAACTAATTTAAAGACGTAAGTTATAAGCGAGCTATACTCGCTAAATAGAATAATCTAAGTCTTAACCTTATTAAGTTCTAGAACTCGAATAAAATAACTACTTAGTCCTTCTAACTTCTTATAGCTAGACTCTAAGTACTTTACTATAGACTTATCTAGGATCTCTAGACCGACTTCTTTCTCTTAAACAAGCTTGTACTCGCTTACTAGAATACTTCTAAGTACTAGATTATATACTCTTTCTCTTCGCTCTCTTCTTAACTATTAGCTACTATTAGTACTCTTAAGACGTTAATTACCGCCTACGAGTATATCTATAGTACTACTACTACTAGCCTAGTAATAACCTATATAATAGACTATAGGTTCTAATCCTTATATAGTAGCCTATATATAAACTAAGGCCGCGTCTATTATAGAAACAACTCTTATAGAAGGAATAAGAAGTAATACTTTATTTATAAGAAGTAAGGCTACTAGTTAATAAACTACTCTAAGTATAAGTGTAACTAAGTAAGAGATCGCTTTAAGTTAAGATATTAAAGTAAGCTTAGAGAGGAATTTAATAAACCTACCTTTAAAAGGTTATTTAGATAGTATGTTCTTAAGTATAAAGAAGGATAGTTCGACTTCTATAATAAAGTATTTCAAGCTATTATTCTTAAAGATAATAAAGAAGAGCTCTTAAATACCTCTAAGCTTAAAGAGCGCGAGAGCGAGAGCTTTATAACTTCGCTTAGCTAAATTAGTACTTTAAGCGCTATAAGTATTACTTCTAAGCTCGCTAAGATAGTCTGTTTTTATACTTTTATAAGCTTACTACCTACTCTATCTACTAAAGACAAGGAAATCGAGGCTCTAATATCTATAGAAGATAAATACTATAACTTAAGCTACTAGTTTAGTATTATAATCGATATATATATAGCCTTAAAGTCAACTATAGAATATAACTAATACTTAGTATATAAATTAATTTAGAATAGCTTGATTACTATAGCTATAGAGAGTAAAGTAACTATTAAATTTAGTATTAGTATAGTAGTATTACTAGACTCTATATATATTAATTTATCTATTAGCCTAGTTGAATTCTATATACTTTAGATAGATACTCTCTTTCTACTTTACTTAGTAGATATAGACAAGCTAGAAGTCTACTTTAATAACCTTAAAAACACACTTATTATCTTATAAGATAAAGTATTAGTAGTATAATACTTTAGATACCTCTTTCTAGTTTAGAGAGAGTCTTTATACTACTTTCTATAGGAATCTCTAAGCTAACTTATAGAGACTAAGATTCGCTAACTTTATAGACGCTTTAGATATCTATCTATTAGCTACCTCTAGCTTCTACTAGAGCGTGCCGGCTATAACATCGACCTAGATATACTTAAGCATCTAAATAAGTACTACTACTACTACTAAAAGTATAGAAAATCCTCTAGCTACTTCTACTTTACTCTCTATAATAAGGTCGAATTTAATTATAATATCTACGTTAATATTATATATATTAATAGCTAGTCTCTATTATATATTATAGATAAATATATATACTTCTAAGCTAGTAAGTAGCTATATTAAATCTTAGCTAAGTATATATAGAAAAAGCTATAGAAGTACTAGATGAATATCTATCTAGAACTCTCTAATTTAATTACTTATAATACTAGTAAGAACTTTATAAGTAGAGATTTAAGTAATATATAAGTTCTATAGAAATATATACTAAGGTCGTGTCTATAGAAGCCTATAACTTAATTAGAATAATAGAATACTACTATAGTCTACTTAGAAGAGTATACTTAATTATAACTAAGAAGCTATCTAATCTTACTAAAGATATAGCTCTTTAAATAGCTTTTAAGGTAATTAATAATATAGTAGAATCTAATAGTCTTATCTCTACTATACTTATATTTAGTATCTATCTATATATAGCTAAGCTTAATACTCTCTCGCTCTCTATTAGCTAGCGCTTAAGTATACTTAAAAAGGCTATAGAGAAGCTATATAAACTCTAGGTAAAACGATAAATTAATAATACTCTTAATTAATAGAATAGCTCTATAAATAGCCTACTTAAGAACCTACCTCTTAACTTAGACGTCCTTATATAGCGTGAACCTAGAAGGTAGACTAGCCTCTTTACACTTATAGGAATAATAAATGAGAAGTATATTATCGAGCTGTCTAGTAAACCTATAAAATTTCGCTATATAGTAGTAAAACTCTACCTTATAGACCTAGATCTATAGAAACTACCGGCTATCTAGAAACCTAACAACTAAGAAGTATTCTAGCTAGCTACGCTATCTAAAGTTATTTAACTAAGGCGTAGTCTAGATAGACTATTAAAGACTTAAAGATAGCCTCTAGAGTAACTATAAGAATAATCCTATAACTAGCCTTTAAAGCGTAGCCTAGAGAGACTATAAAAGTAACTAAGTATCTTAAATATTAACGTCTATCTCGTTAAAGACGCTACTACCTCTACCTCTAGTTAATTTAAGTACTTCTAGATATAGAAGGTTAATAGGCTAATTAAACGCGATGTTTTTAAGTATATCTAACTATACGACCTTCTAGAAAGTACTAGAATATTTAACTTAAGATTTATAGATAGTATTAAGAATAAGAGTATAGAAAAGATATATAAGAAATCAAGGCTTATTATCTAGATATATAATAATAAAAACAAGTCTTAAGTTCTAACCTAGTTATCTATAATTTAATAAGTTAGCTAACGAATTATTCTTACTATAGCTACTATATACTCTAAGTTAAACGTCTACCTTAGAGATATTACCTAGATATATATCTAGTTAACTATAAAACTTAACCGCGAGTTCTATATACGTCTACTACTAGAAATTCTCTAGTAGAGTAGAATTTACCTTAAGGTTATAAAACTACTCTATAGCGTATCTAAAGCTAGAAACTACTAGTTTAGCACCTACTATAAATACTACCTAGATAAGCTCTATATATCTTAATCTATATATAACCTCTACCTACTCTCTATTAGTAATTAAGAGTAACTTAGAGTCGTTAGTCTTTAGACTAACGATACTCTAATACTAGTAAGCCTAGACTTTACTATAGCTAAAGAGAGTAAATTAAAGAAGGCTAAGTTTACCTTAAAACCTAGAGAATAACTTACTTATAAATACTCGCTTAAGTTTAATAGTAGTAAAGTTATACTTTAACTAAATAGCTTAATACTCTTAACCTAGAAAGGCTATACTAAGCACTTAAAGCTAGTAAGTACTTTACTAGCGGATCTAGTTAGCTCTCGAGGTAACGTTCGCTAGAGAGTCTTAATTAAGAACTAGTATATAGCCTAGCGAGCGCGCGAAGTCTATCTAGCGATAGTCTTATAACTAGAAGCTGCTTTTAACCTCTTCTTTACTACCTAGAAGCTTAAACCTTAAAGCTAGAACATTATACTTCTTAATAAGCGAATTTAATAGTAAATTAACAACTCTAATTAAGGCCTTAAATTTATTAAGCTAGATAAGAATACTCTTAAGTTAGTTATATTTACTAACTTCTCCTTTACTAATAATAAGGATTTTACCTCTTAGATTAGCTATATTCTTATACTAGTAGACGAAGTAGAGAACGCTAACATCTTATACTAGTCTTTTATTAAGTATAAGAGAGTTATATAGAGTATCTTAGCTTTAGAATTATATATAATAAGCTCTAGATTTAATATAGCTATATCTATTAAGATAACTTTAGAAGCTATTCTTAGTCTTAAGATATCTCTTATAGTTTATACTAACTTAAAGTTACTTTATAAGTATCTAGTTAAACTTAGAACTACTAAGAAGAAGCGTCTTATAATAGATATAATATATCTATAGTAAGTATATAAATAGTATAAGATTAGCGAGATTAAGTAGATTAATAGTAATAGTAACCTAGTAGATACTATAATAAAATCTAAGGCTTACTCTACTCTATATAACTTAATTAATATAAATAAGCTTAATATTAAGGTTACTAAATAGATTAAACGTATACTTAAGTAAGAAAGAATTATATAAATAGAGAGACGTAATTAATTAAATAGAAAGAATGTTTCTTCTCTTTTACTTCTTATAGTCTTTACTACTTTTTAGCTACTTTAAAGTAGGTCTAGTGTCGATATATAATTATAATAAATAGTACCTTATATAAGAGCTAGACGGATCTATATACTTTAGTTATATAAGTAGCTAACTACTTATATACTTAAGCTTATAGAGTACTATCTCTCTTTACCTTTACTCTTTATATATAAATAAATATAAATAGAGATTATATTTATATATTACTCTTTATAACTACTAGGTTATACTAATAGATAGAATTAAATCTTTAATTAAATAGTTAGATTACTTATACTAAGAAAATACTTAGAAATCTAAGTCTACTCTAAACTACTTCTAGCTTCTTATAGCCTTCTATTACTAAAACCTAGAGTTATCTATAGTTTATAATTAGAAGGAAATATAGAAAAAAAGGCTAGGTTAAGGCCTAAGTTAATAGAAAGGTTAGAGATAGTAAGAGTAGAAAGGTTAGCTAGCTAGATAGTCTTCTTCTTTCTTTATTTCTTCTTCTACTCTATTTCTTTCTCTTATTTCTTTTTCTCTACTTTATTAAGCTTTTAAAGAGTTCTAAAGCTATATAATAATATCTTATTCTAGTAATAAATAATAAACTTCTTTTATTTATAAAGATATAGAATCTTTACTATTATCTTCTCTTCTTTCTTATCTAGCTTCTTAATCTATTTTATTATTATATTCTAACTAGAGAGAAATTTATAATTCTTTTTATATTATATTCTACTCTAATTAGTATACTTATAATATTAAGTAGACTATAAGAATATAATATAAGTCTATTTATTTTTAATATAGTATAAGTAGTCTATAATAGCTAGATTACTAGAAAGTTTAATACTATTAATAAGAGTAAAGTATTCTTTAGATTTTATAAAGAATATATTAAGAAGAGAAGAAGGCTATTAGCTATTATAAATTATATAGTAGTATATAATAAGTAAAGACTAGATAGTATTCTAATAGATTAAGTACTATTATATACTCTTATAGTATAGATAGGTCGCTTAGATTAGCTAAGCGATCTAGAGATTTTATCTATATATAATTATATAACTATATTAGCTCGCTAGTTCGTCTAGCGATCTAGCGAATAGATCGCTAGCTTAATAAGCGAGTAAGCGACTCTAGAAGTAAGAAGATTCTATATAAAACTAGTATATCTACTATTAGATAGAAGCTTTATACTTAACTTAGTTTACTTAGTTATTAATACCTTTTAGCTTTAACTACTTTATATAAGTAATAAGTTTACCTCTAAGTAAATACTCTATAATATAAACCTCTTTATATAGTAACTAACTTATTAAAACGATATCTTTATTAGATAAATTAAGTTTTATTATACTAGCCTTCTAATAATATTTCTTCGATTATATTTAAGTATAGAGATATACTAAGATAAGAGGAGAATAGTATTATAATAGATAAAGTATTATTATATACTCTTATAGTATAAAAGAGTTACTTAGATTAGTTAAGTAATCTAGAGATTTTCTTAATAAGATATTATATAACTAAAATCGATTATAAAGACTTAAGTAACCTAGTATAATCTAGCTTATAATAATTAGAGTAATCCTTATAATCTATAAGTAGAAAGATTCTATATAAGACTAGTATATCTACTATTAGATAGAAGCTTTATACTTAACTTAGTTTATCTAGTTATTAATATCTTTTAGCTTTAACTACTTTATATAGATAATAAGTTTACTATTAAGTAAATACTCTATAATATAAACCTCTTTATATAGTAACTAATCTATTAAATCGATTATCTTTATTAGATAGTTTAAGTTTTATTATATATCTTTTAACCTTATAATAATATATTATTACTATATATAGACTACTTAAGTAGTACTTATATAGTTATAAGTATCTACTCTACTCTAGTTATCTAACTTACTACTTATACTCTACTCTACTCTACTCTACTTAAGTAGTACTCGAGTAGTTAAGTAGTTTATTAATATACTATTTATATATAATAGAATCTAATATAGAAAGATCTATCTAGACTCGATAGAATAATATATTATTTAGTATATCTCTAAGAGAAAATTAAAATAATTTAGTAGACTCTCTTATCTATATAATAAGAACTATTACTTATATCTATATTTATTTAGTAAAAAACTAGACGGCAGCCTGTATCAGGAAACTGCGACCGCCGCATCGGGGCCCTGGTACACACATGCACGGGCCCGCTACCACTTTCACATAGAGGGGGCGGGGGGCATAAGAATCTCACGACTCTGTCGACCTTATCCACTTTCGTCTTCCTCTTCTACTGTAAAACCCTCAACCTTCTACCTTCGCGAATTCTGGTGCTCGTCCTTCTTGCGCGTTCAGCCCTCTTGCCTAGAATCCTATCCCTTTCCACCCAGCTCCCCTGATCGGCCACGTCGTAGCTAAGGAAACCACATCAGCGAGGTGCGGGGTAGCTTTAACTAGGATACATAGTCGCCCGCGACAGCTTTGATACTACTGTATTAAGCAGCTGTGATGCGGATGTACCCACGGCGCTGCCTCGTATTAGCTCGATAGTGTTCAGACCCTCTCACGATCCGCCTCATTACACCATCACAGCCTCCTACTCACGGAGAAGAGTGCGTGGTGTTCTTTCTGTAGCGACAATCATAGAATACTCCGTGGAACTGGAAAGAATCTTCGGAGGAGTTTCTAGCCTCGTAGCATCCCCTTCCAGTATGCACGCAAAGACATTTTATGGCTAACCGGATTTTAGCGATGCCGCGAGATCACCAAAAATCCCCACAACCTTTCGACTTACAGGAACGCTAGGCAGAGGAAGGGAATATGTTGTTCAACCCATATAGTCTTGATGACTATACCGTGGGTTGGATTTGTGCGCTACCAATAGAGTTAGCCGCTGCCACCGAAATGTTAGATGAAATACACGATTACGTTCCCTATACTCCAAATGACACCAACTCATACACATTTGGCCGCATCGGGGGTCACAACGTCGTAATTGCTTGCCTACCGGCAGGGCGAATTGGGACCAATTCTGCCGCCGAGGTTGCAAATCATATGTGCAGAACTTTCAAATCGCTCAAAGTTGGACTTTTAGTCGGTATTGGAGGCGGAGTGCCTTGCTCGGAGAACGATATTCGCTTGGGTGATGTAGTAGTCAGTGTTCCAAAAGGTTTGCATGGGGGAGTAGTTCAATACGATTTAGGGAAGACGGAAACAATGGGTCAGTCTCGATTTGGCCAACTTGATTCACCCCCAAGTTCGGTGCTGAAAGCCTTGAGCATACTCCAGTCAAATCATCTGAGAGGGCAGGTTGGTCTCACCAAGCACCTCGGAGTAGTAAGTCATCTACCTAAATTCGCCAATCCTGGTTCAAGTCAAGATCACCTCTACAAGACGGATTATCACCACATCGGCGGCCCAACATGCCGCAAATGCAAAAAGAGCAAGCAGATTCGGCGAACTCCTCGGGACAGTCCCGATCCACTTATCCATTATGGCACTGTTGCATCTGGGAACCGGGTTATAAAAAACGGCGAAACAAGGGATCGGATAAGCCAAGATCTCAACGGCGTGCTATGCTTTGAGATGGAAGCTGCTGGGTTGATGAATGCTTTTCCTTGCCTCGTCATTCGAGGTATTTGCGACTATGCTGACTCGCATAAAAACCAACTTTGGCAAGGTTATGCTGCTGCCACATCAGCCGCTTATGCCAAAGAACTCCTATACATCATGCCACCATCTTTAGCGATTAAGTCTCCCCGGCAGCTCTCCAGTGTAATTGCTCGGGACGTGATATTGTCACCCCCTTATGCATACAGGCCCCTTGGTAACAAATTATCCTGTTTCCCAGCCCGCTTAAGGCCATTCCATTTTGGATATGTACGACAAATTTGCAAGCTAATAAAGCTGGCCATTGGGAAATGACCTCCGTCTCTCGATACAGGTCAAGTGCATATAATTCTGTCGATTCTAGAAGTATTATGGGATGGAGAGCATCTGCTCTCGTGGTTTATTTCGAATTGCCAATAGTTTGGCTACCAGTCCATTTCCTACATGGAGTCATTTCGTCGCCAAGAGTGGTACCAATTTATAAAAAGCACCTAAGACAATCGTCTAGTAGGTAAAGTTCAGGACCCGAAAGCTACTTACTACTCCTTTCATCACGCCTAACCTTCTTATAGCTTTTGTTACTTGGGGTTAGGAAATAATGAAAAAAGTCTACAGTGGACACGCGGCGTTTGATCGAAATGGCCAATATCCGTAAGGGCAAACTGGCTGAGCCGGAAAGTGGAACTAGATAAAGAGAAAGTGATCCAAGGACTTAGAGCGTTCTTGATGGCGTAGGTTGTTGAAAACAGTTGCAGCTGCCGCGAGGTTTAGTGCTTCGTTTGCAAGAGGATGGTGAAGAATTCAGAATCGATTTTGGTACTGGGTCTGACTTTGAATATTTGGAATCCTATACTAGCCCTTCTGTTGGTGTCGTTCGCGTGTCATGCAAGATTAGATGAAGCGATTTATCAAGCGGTGAATAATCGCAGGGAAAAGGGAGGTCAAAGAAATAAGATGCCTGCTTCTTAGGTTGGCTTCGTAGTTAGCCTCGCTAAGCGTTAAGTAGTTTTTGCCGAGCTTTAGAGCAGCGCGGGATTTTTGCAAGTCGGCTATAGAAAACAGTGACCTAAGCCCTTGAAAACAGGTGCTATTTGCCGTTAAGTAGTTTAAATAAGTTATAATAAGTATAAATAGTATAAGTATCGCGTTAGTCGAGAGTAGTTATATAGACGACTTATATTAGAACTTATAGTAAATACTATATATTAAACTATAGAGATATCTATAGGTCACGAATCACGTGTACACGTGATAAGTAAAGACTAGGCGGCGTTCTAACAGGTTAAGTACTATTAGATACTCTTATAGTAATTAAGGATCGCTTAGGCTAGCTAAGCGATCTAGGGATTTTATCTAGAATAGATTATATAACTATTATTAATTAGTAATAATTAACTAAGTAACGCTAAGTAAGATTAGAATAATTAGAGTAATTACTCTAATTAATATAAGAACGAAGATTCTATATAAGACTAGTATATCTACTATTAGATAGAAGCTTTATACTTAACTTAATATTATATTATTATTACTATCTTAATAGCTTTATAGTTAAGTAATAAGTTTACCTTCGAGTAAACACCTAGCCTCTTAATTATACCTCTTTATAAGAATAAACTCTAGCGATACTTAGTACCTTAGTTAGTTAGTTTAAGAATCGTTATACTTTAAGTATCTAAGCTTAGAAGTTAATTAATATAATATTAGCTACTTTATTAAACCTATACTCTCTAGTAGTAACTCTATCTATACTAGCTATTATAATAACTATTACTACTTAAGAGAAAGTTAAACTTTCTCTTCTAAAACTATTTAATAGAT
>LKTO01000909.1:0-14512 GCA_001399465.1 Hymenoscyphus scutula
CTTAAGGACAGATGTCCTTATAAGGATGCCTGTCTTGCTTTCTTGTGTACTTCTCTCTTTAGCTTTCGTTCTTGTACATAGAAGCCACTGTAGTTCAATTCACGAGTATTTGCTACACGCCCTGACAAGTTATATATATATATAATTTATAATACTCGACTTAGTTAGCTATAGCTTAGTATAACCTCCTATATATAAGAGCTTCTAGCTTCTAGGCTTCTATTCTTTCTTCTCTTCTCTCTTTAGCTTAGAATTCTTATATAGATAGTTCTATAGTATCTAACTTATATCTAGTATAGTTATATATTTATATATAGTCTATAAGCTATATATATCGTTATACCTCTAGAGTTATCTATTAAACTATTAACTAAAGTACTCTTTATAGATTAAATAGAAATAATCTAGCTCTACGCTATACTAATTTAATATACTTTAGATTAAATATCTTTAATCGAGCCTTAATATATACCTCTATCTATTTATATTTTTACATTTATATAAGTTATACTTCGTTTAGATAAGAGAGCGCTATAGTTAATCGCTTCTTTAAAGAACTAAAGAGTATAATATCAGCTAGCTAGAGTAAATATAGTATATAAGGTAGAAGAATTAAGAGTATAATTCGATTTTAGAGGTAGTAAGCTATAAAGCTTCTACTTATATAAGAGTTATAGCTATTATAAATAAGAAGGCGAAATTAACTATTTACTTTTATATAAGTAAGAGGTTTAAAGACGTGTTTTAACTATTCTAATCTATATAAATTACTTATCTAACTCTTTATATTTACTAAGAAGAACTACTTATTAATAATCTTATTTAGAATCTAATTCTAGAGTATATTCTTACTCTTATAAATTCTAAGTAGTAGAAGAGTAGTTCTGTCTCTATAGATATACTTAACTATTAAGACCTATTTCTAGCGGCTTAGATATACTTAATACTTTATATAAAGTATAGAATTAATAATAATTCGACTTAATTCTATTATTCTAATTAAGAATCTAGATTTATCTATATTATATATATTCTCTTATATAATCTATAGATCTTAAACTACTTTTTTATATATAGTAAACTACGCCTTAAGTACTAGTTTTATTACCTTATCTATTTATATAGACTTAATCTAATATCTAATTATAACTTTAAGATATAGATACTATATAATAAATCGTAGAACCTAGCTTTCACTAAGCTAGTATTATAGGAGGAGTTTAAGTAAGTTAGGTAAGAGGTTATCTAAATTATATATTCGTTTTATCTAAAGTTTCTTAGCTATTTCCTTTAATAACCGATACTCTAGCGAATAACTACTAATTGTTAAGTCTTTAATCTACTTTAGAAGAACGTTCTCTTATATATATAAAAGGTTTTACTATTATTAGCGTACTTAGGAACGCGATACTCTACTATTAACACGTTGTGTTATAGAACTCTTTAAAAGCTCTAAAGCCTTTTCTACTATATATAGAATTTTATACTTACTAGATTAGATATCTAATAGAGCATTATCTATTAAAATATCGCGCTCTATAGCAAGTAAGCTTTTGCGGCGTACTATTGTTAAGAAATTTAAAATATAGAGAGGTAGTATCGAGAAAAGCCTCGCGTTACGTGACTACCCGCGTTACGCGACGACTTACGTTATATTAGATATATAAGCTTCATTATTAGCTGTTATAGGATGGGAACCTACTTATTAGTTAAAATATAAGTTTACCTATTTTGAAGTTGATAGGCCCCTGGAAAGGGTCTATGTCCCTTAAAGAAGTCCGGAGGACCGCGACTATAGACCTTCTTTAGTATTTGTTTACTTTTTTCGTTACATTTCAAAGAGAAACTATACACTATATCTTTAGAGGCGCCTCACAAACTCCATTCAGTATCATTGACGGTTTTAGACAGCGGGTGGTTGAAAGCAGAGAATTTGGTTTTGCTCTTGAGACTTTTAACTTAACGAATAATTCTCCACGTGCTTCCACCTTACTACTAAAGGCGTCATATTATAGAAAAGCCTAATTATCTTAAATACTTTCTCCTTCTACAAGCTATCAACTGAACCTCTTAGCTCGAATCCATGCCCCTTAACATATCTCTTCATCATCTAAAATACTTAGCACCCGGTCAAAGTCTCCGCTCTCTTTCAGAAGTTGGGCTGCATCCTCAATCTTGCGCTGGTCTGAAACACCCCACGAAGAGCGTTCCTTGCACCAAATGAACAGCTCACCAAGTGCAAATGCATCGTTTTTATATTCTGGTGCCACTTCGCCAAAATCGACTAAAACCAAACGGCTCCGTTCTTGATACCCTGGCGCGGTCGTTGTTTCATGGGGTTTTTGAAGTGTATTCCTGTGGTTGATATCGCCATGTACAACCCCTGCTTGCGCCAATTCACGAACACCATGAGCCAGATCTCGCAATTCTCCTCTCGTGATCTCAAGATCTTTGGAACCAGATGTGGATACAGTAGAGTTTGGCCCGGATTCGGCCAACGATTCTAGACTGAGTCCGCCAAAAGGCATCAGAATGCCTATAACGTCGTTGTTATCGCCATCCTGCTCCATGACGACAACAGCTAGAATTGGTATAACATTAAATCGCTGCTCCATGATCCTGTTGCGGTCTTCGTTGGCTTCGCAGTGAAGATCCAGAGCTTTCAGCAAGTTTTCCCTGCTCTTGATTTCTCGGTCGATAGTCTTGATGTCGCAATCGAACTCGATCCGTTTGAATGCACAGGATTGATCATTCCAACGGCATCTATCGATGGCACGGCCCAGGTAGACTTTGTCTACCAAGCGATCAAAAGAAACAATGGGGATAGCGGTCTCCCTTTGGGAATTGTATTGCAACTTTTCATTAATGGGTCTGGCAATGTCGTGATTCGGCCATGTATCGAACTCGATCTCCCAGGAACCGTCCTCCATCGCCGCGTTCATAACGTTGAATGGATTCTGCCTCCCATGTTTGTGGTAATATGTTGAAATCTCGCCTTCAACAGTCTTCGTCGCCCACTCCTCATCGTAGACATCCGAGCTGACATTGATCTTATACCAGCGGCGATTTGCGAGATCGTATGCTTGCCCTGAGTAACGTATTCCTGGGGTGATAGCAGCAGCGTAGATGACGACTTCTGGTTCGTGCCAAATGCGATTCAATTCCATCTTTCCAAGTTGGCTGTTGGCTGTTGGCTGTTGGCAGTAATCTGATGCAGCCTTTTGATGAGGGGCTGGTGAGAAAATCAACGGTGTCAAGCCAGCTTTCGCGCATCGACATCGCTCGCTTGACTCGGCCACCGTAGCTAGAGGTTGTTCATGGGTCCAACAACGGCCCAAAAATCAAACAGTGTCAGAATATGAGAAATCAAGTCGATACTGGCAAGCGGTGAATAAATGTTGACATTCTAATAACCCTTACAGCAAAAAGCTCAATTTCTTAGTTTGCCCTCTACGCAGGTGGAAATCCGGATGTTTTTTTCGTCCCCATAGGCAGCCTCGGGGGGTGAAGCATACCTGTCACAACATGCCTGTATACCAACATTACCTCGTGTTGGTCCTGCCAGGATTTTCTATAAGATGACAGTGGCCTTATTTTGCAACGGTATCGCAATACCTTTAGAATAACACGCACTACACAATAGCCTGTTGACTTGCATCCTGTTCAATTTATTTGGAAATCGAATCCTTTCAAAGTGAGTTAACTAAATTGAAGGCCTTGTGCTAGCCTGGTATATGATATGCTAAGATATAATAGTTACTCTCTCAACATTATGGCAACGCCTGTAGTGAACGCCGCGGATTTGAATTTGTATTCTTATATAGTCGCTACACGCCGCGATGCGAACGATACAACTCCATGCGGATGTGGACAATGGTACTTTTACTCGAGCACTTGTCATGGAGTTTATCAGATCCTGCCTTACAAGTGCGGCATGTCAAGAACTGCACGCGGTGCCAATACATCGTACTGCAGAGGCAAATCTGGACGCATGTTAGTTGCGAACGTCTACATCAACGCAGATTGCCCTGCACAACATCCTCATCCTTGAAGCCCTGTTCTGTAGTAAGTACCGTAACTATTGGAATGAAAGTGTAGAGCTAACTCTAGTAGATACTGATGGAGATATCGGTGGATACGGAAAACGTGGAAATGTAGAAACAGATGAAATCTTAAATTCTAGAGCGTTTCTGATTTCGTTTTAACCTAATCTAACTTAATTTTAATCGTTTAGGGTTGTGAACACGTGAAGAGTATGGTTAAAAAACTGATGAGAAGTAAGAATCCTAAAACACTAGGGTATGACCGACAGTAAGTTTTCGCCTTGAAGGCTCATCAGGGAGTGTAAATTGCTTTGTTTTAGATACCCAACAGTTGTCGCGCACTAGGCGTGACGAGACTCCCGGAGTAATCAAAGTGAGGGGTTAGGGCGACAGGCGCGAGGTGACAGCTAAGGCTACACGTCGCGTCCGGATATTCGAGACGAACATCTCTTTAATTGAACTGGTCCAGTGGTTAACCGCAGAGGCTTTCGCCCCTGCGTTACTGTTGGTATATCGTACGATTTTAGCTTTTCAACTGATAACAGGAACCGCTCAAGCCAATGACAGCTTGAATTGACCTACTAGGTATCGTGGAAGGCGCAAAGGGTTGTCCGCTGCCTAAGCGGCAGTAAACGGACCAAGGTCCGACGAAACACTAATTGCACGTGACAACAATGAAGCGTCAAAACGACATTTGCATGGAAACCAGCCCAGCCCGAAGCCCGGGAAGGAATTCTTCTAGAGGCAGCCTACTAACTATTAGTTGCTACTATTTCGTCTAAATTGTGAAATCCCCGCCCGCCTATTGGCCCGGGCGCGGCTGAGTCAGCGACATTCTAATAAAATTATTTTTAGTGAAATTATAACCCTCTACTATACTTATACTAGTACTACCTTCTGTCACGAACCACGTGCTGACACGTGATAAGTGAAGACCAGGCGGCGTCCTGACAGGTTAGAACACTATTTGTATATAAACCCTTAGTAAAGCACTAGTACGGCATTAAGCCATTAGTGCAGGATCTCATTATGTTAGCACGGATCACGTGATGGAGTCCTCACGTGATGGAGTCCTTGGGGGCCATTGGAGTCCTTAATATTTGGGACTCCCTTTAAGCGAGGGACTCCAACAGGGGTGGTCCTCTTTAGCGAGGGACTCCAGCGGGGAACGAAGGTTCTATATAAGACTGGCACGTCTGCCTTTAGATAGGAGCTTCGTGCTCAACCTCATATTACATTGTTATCACTACCTTGACAGCTTTGTAGTTTCGTGATGAGTTTACCTCCGAGTAAACACCTAGACCTTGATTGTACCTCTTTGTAAGAACAAACCCCAGCGATACTCAGTACCTTAGTTAGTTAGTTTGAGAATCGTCACACTTTAAGCACCTGAGCTTAGAAGTCAATCAACATGATGTCAGCCACTTCATTGAACCTACGTACACCGGTGGTAACCCTACCTATACCAACCGTGGCGCCTACTATTACTACTCGAGAGGAAGTTAAAATCCCTCTACCGAAACCATTCGATGGATTGCCTGAGAAACTTGTAGAGTTCCTTATAAAGGCATCTATGTACCTCTCCTTCCACGCTAGTTAGTTCACCTATAAGACAGACTAAGTCATCTGGATCACTACACGACTAGAAGGAGTAGCCTATAACTAGATAGAACCTCACCTAGAAGATTTCTAGGCTAATAGGACAACCGATGGAAAAGTCTCTACTACTATAACAGACTAGATAAAGGACTTGTTTAGAAATGTTAAGGGGTTCAAGTTAGAGATAAACTAAGTATTTAAGAATATAGACATAAAAAAGAAAGTAGTTTATATACTATACGCCTTAAGGTAACAAGGATCTATAGCTAAGTATACGTTATAGTTTTAATAATACTCTATATATATAGGCTAGAACAACGAAGCTCTAAGAGAGCAGTTCTACTAAGGACTTAAGGATAGTATAAAGGATAAGCTAGCTAGAGATAATTTCTCTAACACGTTAAATCTATTAACTAATAAAGCTATTAAAATTAATAATCGTAATTATAAACGAACTCTAGAAAAGAAGAGTAGCTATAGATATCGAGTCTCGAAGAGTAGCTACCGAAGGGATTATAGAGATCTTATATAACTCGACGCTACTATACGAAAACTCTTCTAGCTAAAGTAATAACATAGTAGAAGGCTAGAGCTCTCCTAGAAGGAACGAAACCGACGACGCGAGTAGAACCTCTACTTTTTATATAGCCTGACCGGCTATAGAGTAAGTAACTGTTATAAGAAGGCTAATTTATTAGGAAAGTATTAAGCATTTACTATAACTAGAAAGGAAATAGTATTACTTAAGAAATTCGACCTATCTAATAAAGAGCTAGAAGCTTATAAGTATAAAATATAAGTAGAGGATAAGGAGAACTCTATCCTAGAATAATACTATAAGGGATGTTCTAAATCAGAATATAATCTGCCTCTATAATAAGTAGTAGAGATAGTAGATTTATTATTAGTCTTATTACTAGAATTAATAGACACGTCTAGTTAAGGAAATAACTAGAACAACGACTCTTAAGTAGAAGAAACGTAGGCATTTATAGGAAGCTTTAACTATAGTAACCGATAGGTAGACCTTAACGGAAACAAGTTAGACTTTTAGGCCCTCTATATAACTAGAGAGTAAGCTCTAGAAGCGCTAGGACGATTTCGAGTTTAGAATAACCTTCTAATAAGTATTATCTTTAGAAATCTTAAAAGTAACCTAGATACTATAGAAGGAAAACTAAACATATAAGTAATTAAGGATATCTTCGAGTCTACCCTTAAGTTATAGAGGGAAAGAGATTAACCTTTTACCTAACTATAAGTAGAAGAATACTAGGCTCTAGAAGTTATATTAGAAGATATAATTATATAGTAGCGTTACTATCTAAAACCTATATTAGACTAGGAATTAGAGAAATAGTTTACTAGTAATAAACCTAACTATAGCTAAATAATAGAGTAGTAAATAGTCTATAGAGTAATAGAGAGTAACTTCTAGTAAGTAATACTCTACCTCTAGATAGATAACTCTTAAAGAAGAGAAATTAGTAGAAGAGAGCGTAGTTTCGTAGTCTATATTAATAGACGGGAAATCTACGCTACGTTAGGAGATTACTAGTTAATAATAACTATAAAAATTAGAGAATAGAAACTCTAAGTTATAATTAACTTAGAAGCGACAGGTAACTTCCTATCTCTATTAGTACTAAAGAGGCTAAACATCCCTGTTAAGAAGACAGGACTATACCGACTAGACATAGTTAATAGAACAGACGTAGTATATTAAAACGGAGTTATTAACTAGTAAACTATCCTAATATAAATTACTATCGAAGGATACTACTTAGATATATAATTCGATATTATAGTAATTAGTAGCTAGAATGTAATACTTAGTATACTATAGATTAGAGAATATAATCTAGATATCGACTAGAAAGTCTAAATAATAACTTTTAGCTAATATAACTATAAAGGATCGTAGTCTTAACTATATAGCTAGAACGAGGTTAGCGCTACCTCTTCTAAGGCGCTAGAACACCTTGTCGAGAGTTCTCTATAGGTTAGTAAGAAAACTAATAACGTAATACCTATATAGTATAGAGAATTCGTAGAATTATTTAAGAACCTAGAGAACTTATAAGCTTTACTAGAACATCGTTTATAGGATTATAAGATTAAATTAAAGGAGGGTTATAACCTTAAGAAATAGAAAATATAGCCTTATAGTTAGATTAAGCTATAATACTTTAAGAGCTATATTGTCGAAGGTTTAAAGAAAGGTTATATTTAGAGATCTAAATCATCTATTCTATTAAATATGTTAGTTGTTAGTAAAAAGAACGACCTAACAGGTCGAGTTTACGTCGACTACTAAGATGTAAACAATATAACGATTAAGGACGCTTACCTACTACTAGAAGGATAATATCTACTAGATAGAATTAGCTCTACTAAGATATTTATAAAACTCGACTAATAGAACGCTTATACCTTAATTAGGATTAAGGTAGGCGACAAGTATAAAACTACTTTTAGATTACTCTTAGAACTCTATAAGTATACGATAATACTATTTAGATTAGCTACCGCGCTAGTAATCTACTAGAGGTAGAATAATAATATTCTAGAAGGTCTTCTAGAGGTAATAGTTATCTACTACCTAGACGACATTCTAATCTACTTAGACAAAGTAGAGGAATATAAGAGTTATATATATAAGGTTATAAAAAGACTTACTATAGTAAACTCTTGTCTTAAGTTATTAAAATATAAGTTTAGAGTAACTTATACTAAGTTCCTAGGCTAGATAATATCTCTAGAACAAATAGAAATTAACCTAGATAAAATAAGAGATGTTATTAATTAAGAATTACTAAAAAACGTTAAGAACATCTAACGTTTCTAGAGATTCGCTAACTTCTACTATTAGTTTATAGTAGACTATACTAGAATATCTAAACTAATAACGAACCTTATATATAAAGGAGTGTCTTTTATATAGAACGAGATCGTAGAGATAGCCTTTTAGATAATAAAGAAACGCTTTACTAAGGAACTAATTCTATATAGCTACGATCTAGAGAAACTAAGTACTATAGAAATAGACTTATTAGGTATAGTAATAGGTACTATACACCTATAACTAGACGAAAACGGAAAATTAATACCTATAGCCTACTACTCTAGAACGCTAGACCTAGTATAATAGAACTATACTATATTTAAGAAGGAACTACTTACTATAGTCTTTACTTTAGAGTATTAGAAAATCTACCTCTAAGGAATAAAGTATTAGGTAATAGTCCTTATAGACTACGCTAACCTTTAAACCTTTACTACTACTAAGGAACTTATAAGCGAGCGCCTTACTAGATAGTTAGAAACTCTATTATACTATAATATTATTATCTGACATGTTATAGAAATAATAAACCTAAGAGTAGACGCTCTTAGTTGTAAACTAGACTACGAAGAAGCTAGAGAATATATAAGACTAGTAATATTAAAAGAGCTATCTAATAGAGACTTAGCTCTAATAGTTTATTAAATTATAGCTATATAGATAGTAGATCTATAGCTAGACGTGATCTAGGACATATATAAAGGAAAGAACTAGTACTATAATAGAAAATTATAGGTTCTAAAAGAATATATAAAGTAGTTTATTAGCGAGTACTATTTGGCATCTACTTATAAACATTAAGGAATAAGAAGAACTACTTAGCGGATTAAATAATACTACTTTATAGACTATCTACTAGCGATTGTTAAGGATATAATAAAGAAGTATAATACCTATATCTAGAATAAGGCTTTACGCTAGCTACTATATAGATAGATAGGTACTACTTCTATTCTATAGATACCTTAGAAATCAGTCTCCTAGGATTTTATTATTAAACTACTAAAATCTAGAGACCTAATAACAGAAGTTAAATATAACTTAATCCTAGTTATTATAGAAAGACTTACTAAATATATAATACTAATACTATATATAGAGTCTAGTATAGTAGAATATCTAGTATTTATATACTTAAGAGACATAATCTTAAGATATAGAATATTAATAGAGATACTCTTAGATAGAGATAAGCTCTTTACCTTAAAGTTCTAGACTACTCTTATAGAGCGATTAGGTGTGAAAAGAAAGCTTTCGATAGCTTTCTACCTCTAGACTAATAGAGAGAACGAATATATAAATTAAGTAGTTAAAATATACCTTCGTTACTATATAAACTACTAGTAGAACAACTAGATAGAACTATTACCTTTAGCTTAGTTTATATATAATAGCTTAACTACGGAAATAATACTTATATTACTATTCTACGCTAACTTTAGATATAAATTACTAGTATATAATAGACTAATAAAAGTAATAAGTAATAACTAGTTAGCTCGAGTATTAGCCTTAAAGATTAAAGGCTTATATAAGGAACTTGTAGAGAACCTATAGTTTATAGTAGAGTATAACGCGTACTACTATAATAAACGACGTAGTTAGAAGCTAACGCTAAAAGAGAGAGATAAAGTCTATTTATAGCGAAAAAACATCGATATAAAGAGACCTAGTAGAAAACTAGACTATATATATATTAGACTGTTTAAAATCAAGTAAGTAAAAGAACCTTTAAATTATAAACTAGCTCTACTAAAAATAATAAACATCTTTCTAGTATTCTATATCTCGCTTCTTAAACTAGTACTACTAGAAGTACTACTAGCTCTACTTATAGAGATCTAGCTAGTTAACCTAAATACTAAGTATAAGGTTGAGAAGATTCTTAACTATAAACTTATTAGAGGTAAGATTAAGTATTTAATTAAATAGTTAGATTACTTATATTTAGAGAATATATAGGAACTAAAAAGGAATATTAGCTAGTATTCGGCGGAGGTAGAGGAGTTCTACTCCTAGAACCTAAGTCTACCTATAGTATAGAGTTAGTAAGATAGGTATCGAAAAACGCTAGATCTAGAATAAAGTCTAAAGAAGCGTTAACAAGAGGAAGGTCGACCTAAGTAGGTATCTCAAAGGTAGGAAACTAGTTAGAGAGAGTAGAGGTAAAGGGATCGTTAGAAGAAATAGTTATTAGACGTTTCTCTATATATATAGAACTAAAAAAGAAACGATATATAGGTTTACAGGTTCTAGTTAGAACCTACGAAGTAATAATATAATAACTAGAAGTATTATAAGGCTTCTTTGTATAAACGTACTTAGAGTATTAAGACGACTTATCTAGGAAAAGGAAACATTAGTAGGAATGACAAGAATAGTAGGAATAGGTAACTATAGAACGATTAGCTTTCTTAATCTAAAGGGCTAAGGCTAGACGCTATTTCTGTTTATTATAAGAAACTAATATAGTTAAAGAAGAGAAAGTTAGGAATTATTATTATTAGTTTATTAAGATAGATAGCGTAGAGACACGCTAGGCTAAGAAGAGGATAGTATTATAAACTATATACTAACACGTGATAAGTAAAGACTAGGTAGCGTTCTAATAGGTTAGAATACTATTTATATATAAACCCTTAGTAAAGTACTAGTATAGTATTAAGCTATTAGTATAGAATCTTATTATATTAGTATAGATTATATAATAGAGTCCTTATATAATAGAGTTCTTAGAGGCTATTAAAGTCCTTAATATTTAGAACTCCCTTTAAGCGAGAGACTCTAATAGAGGTAGTTCTCTTTAGCGAGAGACTCTAGTAAGGAACGAAGGTTCTATATAAGACTAGTACGTCTACCTTTAGATAGAAGCTTTATACTTAACCTTATATTATATTATTATTACTACCTTAATAGCTTTATAGTTTCGTAACAAGTTTACCTCTAAGTAAACACCTAGACCTTAATTATATCTCTTTATAAGAATAAACTCTAGCGATACTTAGTACCTTAGTTAGTTAGTTTAAGAATCGTTATACCTTCTACTCTCTTATCTATCTTATAATATAGCTATTAACAGTTATAAAATGTTCTCTTATAATCCTATCTACTAAGTAGCTATCTATTACATCTATACGTTATACCTCGCGCTAACCTAGTCTAATAGTTCTTAAACTAACTAACTAAGGTAACTAAGTATCGCTAGATTAGTTACTTACTTAGAGTGTTACGAATCACGAGCATATATAATAAGTGAAGACTAGGCGGCGTTCTAACAGGTTAAGTACTATTATATACTCTTATAGTATTAAGGGATCGGTTAGGTTAGCTAAGCGATCTAAGGATTTTATTATATCTCTATTACGTAACGTGCGATATAGCCGAACGGTCGACTATAGCGGCTACGAGCAGGAAGGTTCTATATAAGACTAGTACGTCTACTATTAGATAGAAGCTTCGTGCTCAACTTAATATTACATTGTTATTACTACCTTAACAGCTTTATAGTTATATAACGAGTTTACCTTCGAGTAAACACCTAGACCTTAATTATACCTCTTTATAAGAATAAACCCTAGCGATACTTAGTACCTTAGTTAGTTAGTTTAAGAATCGTTACACTTTAAGCACCTAAGCTTAGAAGTTAATTAACATAATATTAGCTACTTTATTAAACCTATATATACTAGTAGTAACTCTACCTATACTAATCGTAGCGCTAACTATTACTACTTAAGAGGAAGTTAAAATTCCTCTTCTAAAACTATTTAATAGATCGCCTAAGAAACTCGTAGAGTTTCTTATAAAGGTATCTATATACCTCTCCTTTTACGCTAGTTAGTTCATCTATAAGATAGACTAAGTTATCTAGATTACTATCTAACTAGAAGGAGTAGTCTATAACTAGATAGAACCTCACCTAGAAGATTTCTAGGCTAATAGAACAACTAATAGAAAAGTCTCTACTACTATAATAGACTAGATAAAGGATTTATTTAGAAATGTTAAGAGATTTAAGCTAGAAATAAACTAAGTATTTAAGGATATAGATATAAAGAAGAAAGTAGTTTATATACTATATACCTTAAGGTAAAAAGAATCTATAGCTAAGTATATATTATAGTTTTAATAATACTCTATATATATAGGCTAGAATAATAAAGCTCTAAGAGAGTAGTTCTACTAAGAACTTAAGGATAGTATAAAGGATAAGCTAGCTAGAGACGATTTCTCTAATATATTAAATCTATTAACTAATAAAGCTATTAAAATTAACAATTATAATTATAAATAAACTCTAGAAAAGAAGAGTAGCTATAGATATTAAGCCTCGAAAGGTAGCTAACGAAGGGATTATAGAGATCCTATATAACTTAATACTACTATATAAAAACCTTTCTAGCTAAAACAATAATATAGTAGAAGGCTAGAGCTCTTCTAGAAGGAACGAAACTAACAACGTAAGTAGAACCTCTACTTCTTATATAGCCTAACTAGCTATAGAGTAAGTAACTATTATAAGAAGGCTAATTCCTTAGAAAGGTAGTAAGTAAATACTATAACTAGAAAGGAAATAGTATTACTTAAGAGATTTAAACTATCTAATAAGAAATAGAAAGCTTATAGATATAGAATATAAGTAGAGAATAAGGAGAATCCTATCCTTAAATAATACTATAAGGAACGTTCTAAATTAGAGTATAATCTATCTCTATAATATAATATAGAGATAGTAGAGTTACTATTAGACTTATTATTAGAAATATTAGACGTGTCTAGTTAAGGAAATAACTAGGATAATAACTCTTAAGTAGAAGAAATATAGATATTTATTAGATGTTTTAAATATAGTAACTAATAGATAGACCTTAATAGAAATAAGTTAGACTTTTAGACCTCTTATATAACTAGAGGACAGGCTCTAGAAGCGCTAGAACGATTTTAAGTTTAGGAAAACCTTCTAATAAGTATTATCTTTAGAAATCTTAAAAGTAATCTAGATACTATAGAAGAAAAACTAAACGTATAGGCTATTAAGAATATCTTTAAGTCTACTCTTAAGTTATAGAGAGAAAGAGATTAACCTTTTATCTAACTATAAGTAGAAGAATACTAGGCTCTAGAAGTTATATTAGAAGATATAATTATATAGTAGCGTTACTATCTAAAACCTATATTAGACTAGGAATTAGAGAAATAGTTTACTAGTAATAAACCTAACTATAACTAAGCTATAGAATAGTAAATAGTCTATAGAGTATCTAAAAGTAACTCCTAGTAAGTAAAACTCTACTCTTAGAGAAACGACCTCTAAGTAGCGGAAATTAGTAAAAGTAAGTATAGTTTCGTAGTCTATATAAATAGATAGGAAATCTACGCTATATTAGAAGACTACTAGTTAACGATAACTATAAGAATTAGAGGACAGGAACTCTAGGTTATAATTAACTTAGAAGTAATAGATAACTTCCTTTCTCTATTAGTACTTAAGAGGCTAAACGTCTCTATTAAAAAGACAGAACTATACTAGCTAGGTATAGTCGATAGAATAGACATAGTATATTAAAACAGAGTTATTAATTAGTAAACTATTCTAATATAAATTACTATTAAAGGATACTACTTAGATATATAATTCGATATTATAGCGATTAGTAGCTAGAACGTAATACTTAGTATACTATAGATTAGAGAATATAATCTAGATATTAACTAGAAAGTCTAAATAATAACTTTTAGCTAATATAACTATAAAGGATTATAGCTATAACTATATAGCTAGAACAAGGTTAGCGCTACCTCTTCTAAGGCGCTAGAACACCTTACTAAGAGTCCTCTATAGGTTAGTAAGAAAGCTAATAACATAATATCTATATAGTATAGAGAATTCGTAGAATTATTTAAGAACCTAGAGAACTTATAAGCTCTACTAGAGTATCGTCTATAGGATTATAAGATTAAATTAAAAGAGAGTTATAACCTTAAGAAATAGAAAATATAGCCTTATAGTTAGATTAAGCTATAA
>LKTO01000910.1:0-14471 GCA_001399465.1 Hymenoscyphus scutula
GCAAAAACATACAACAGCAGGTATTCGCTGGTGGTCACCCACCCAACTACTAATCTGCCGATCTGAGGCTTGTGTATGGCAGAGCGGACGGGATGCCCAATTCTCCTCAGTCTATGGTCGTATGTGGTTGTTTTGGGGGTAATTGTGTACATATTACCTATTCCACAAAACTGTCTACCTGGGGTTCATGGGTATGGTGGAAAAAATATCTTGGTTCAATGCTCCAATTTTTTCGGACTACGCTTGATTTAACTGCCAGTAAATTCAATTCGAAGAACTAGATTGAAGCCACCGGGCGTGGAAATCGTTCCAGAATCTGCAATATAATGCCTACTGAGCTAGCTTAAAAAGGCCTTCCTCAGTGAAATGCGGCAATAAAAAGAAAATAAATACAAGGCTAGGTTTCGTCTTTCTACGAAAACAAATCCAAGGCAACGACGGAAAAATACAGTGTGGGTGATCGGCTATGTCCTTGAGTGTATTCTGCATCTGCATGTATTCTTGGTACATTTGTACAACTGTTTGGTGTGGAACTGCTCTTTTCTTGAGATAGCAGGGCTCGGCATATGGAAGGTGCTTCCATGGATCCATCCATGGATGGTATCGCTCTGGAACCATCCAGTATAAGCTGAAAATGGAATGGATTTTTCCAGAGAAGTTTCCTCTGGAACCATGGAATATCCAGACTTTTTAAAATTAGTGTAAAAAGAATGAATTGAAGTGTAAAAAGAGGGAATTGAAGTGTAAAAAGAGTAAATTAATACAATCTCGCTTATAAGTTATGGGATTTAAACTTTTTAAAACATAAAAGGCTTAATTCCGACGATTTTTTTTAAAAAGTAAACCTCCCTTCTCTATATCTTATAATCTAGCGTAGAGTACTATCCTTATAAGATTAGTAAGGTTTAGAGACTGTTTTTTAATAGTAGGTAGTGGAAAATTATATGTTTAGCTTACACGTGATTATATTAGCTTCGGATTATTGTTTTTATGTTCCGGGATCACGTGAAAAACACGTTTCTGGATATCCATGGATTCTTCCATGGATACTAGCTCCATCCTAGATAAATTCCATGACCTCTTTAAAATGTAATGGATATATCCTCTATATACTCCTGGATAATCCATGGAATTCCAGATGCCGAGCCCTGTGAGGTAGCACTTGATCTCCCATTCCACTCTGCGGAAGGCAAGCCCGTCAGTGTGGCTTCTACATAACTCCAAGTCACTTTAGGTCACCACGTGTCCCCTCAAACAGGAATGGCCGGTTCGTCCCCTATTTGATATCGCCTTTAAAAATACCACGGCATAAGTATTAAGCTTTGGTAATATTTGTGGATTAACTGTCATAGACTCGTTTGACATTTCTTAGTATATTTTTATTGTCTTTTTGACGGTGTGTCGCTCCTTTTGTGGGATGTAACTAAATGGGACGGTTTTTGTATTAGGGGTGGGGAACAGCTAAATAGCACCGAGCTACAGGGTAGGGGCTTCTAGCGTTTGAGCCTACCGTGAGGCTCCTTTAGCCCCACGCATTTTATTTTCATAGTGAATTAGCAATTTGGTAGGAAAGCACTTCTCGAGTGATGCGTAAGGGAATTCTTTGAGGGGCCCCCTTGTTTTTAGCGAAAAGCATCGCTTAGGGTCCTGCCTCTCCTACCTCTCGCACCTACGCAGCTTGAAGAGCCCGCTAGGAGGTCGCGCCTGTGGTGTCGCAATGAGGTCGAAGAAGAAGCTCATCCGGGAGTACCTAATCCGCTTCTCAGGCAGCAACCAGCAGCTACGTACACTCACGGCATCCCAAACTAAATCTAAACTTTGCGTAACTACTGGAAGTGGTTCAGGTTAGTAACCTCACTGCTTCTTCCACAATGCACTAAACCCAAATGCGCTAAACCCAACTGACTTTACCCCGAGAGCAGCTTTGGCTTCCTGCTGACCTCTACCTAGATAGAACAACAGACTGGAGACGAACCCGTTTAGCTGACACTTCTACTGTCCATTACGAGGGGCAGTTCTCTCACTTCTCTCGTCTCACTGTGACATCTTCACTGGTTTGTCTCTCTCTCTGGAGTTAACTGGCACAATTGGGAATCGCCGTAGGTTAGTGGCTGAAGAAAAAAGACAATGTATCTTTCACTATGATGTAGTGAAGAATGTTGGCTCTAACTATGTACTTCTTTTAGGAACCAAAAGTCCTAGTTGAATAGTGTAGCTTCTATGCTAAAAGCTTGAGATAAGGTTAAAAAATGAAAACAAAAGCGCCCAACACCAAATCCTCTAACAATGCAACTATTATCCGTCCACCAGTAATACATGACTGTTATTCTTTTCAAATGTTCCATTCCTCAAGTTGGCTTGGTGTCATCCCCAGGTTTCTTGGTCGAGTCCCCGCCTTTCTTCTGTATATATTTGTTAGTTTCATGAAACAAATTTACGGGTTTTCGTGGCCACGTACCGGAAACAATGGGTCTGCCTTTGGGTGCGCTGTCCATGGCATTTTCCAAGCGGGCGCGTTCTTCCATTCCACTTCGAGCTTCTCGATAGCAGTTTCCAATTCCTGCTTGAGTTTGGCATTCTTACCGTCTTTGGCGATTTTTTTAAGTTCTTGGAATCCATGGGTCATCTCACCCTCCATTCTTTCACCAGCTATCTTGAATCTCAAGTCAATCCACTCGCCCCACATTTCTTTGAGTCCCATCTTCTCCCAGGCGAAAGGTTTATCTGCAGCTGGTTCCTTTCCATTTGCCCTTTTGGCTTGGGGCTTTGGGTTCTTCGGTCTCTCCGTGAGGGTTGTTTCATCCGTGGCTTTGGGTTTTGCGGTGGCACTGGTGGTTGCAGTAGCAGTATCACCCTTCAGGACTTTGGGGTGTTTTCCAAGCTGGGAATCCAACTTTCCAAGCATATCTCCGATGCGTTCCTGTTGTTTATTGAAGTTTGTGCTGATTTTAGAGGACATCATATATTTCCGGACACCCAAAACGGACTTCAACAACATGACATGGATAATGGGATTTGAAGGTTTGTTGACAGCCTCTGCAAGACTTTGTGCAGTCAACTCAAGGTTTTTTGTCGTCAAGTGGGAGAATACAGAGAGGCCCTTCCGTCCCTCTTTTTCTTTATCTTCTTTGGGGTCGAAAGCCTTCCGATTTATTAGCAAGCGAAAAACAAAGCTGAGTTAGAAAAACTTACTAAAGCTTTGGCAGGAACATTAACCTGTGCTTCCAGATAACAAAACTCTTCTTTGAAATTGTTATCATTGGCAGGAAAGACAGACGCCAAGTGTTTACTAGGTGTTAATGCAGCCCCCTTTTCGACACCGTTCTCGTCTACTAATTTAAAGCTCTGAGTATGAACTCCATTTGGGGCTGGGGCCCTCTTGATTTTTGCCGCTGATGCATCTTCCTTTTTGTCGTCCTTTTCGCCTTTCTTGCCGTCATTCTTGGTCCCTGTTTTCTTCTTGGATTTTGTTGGTTTTGGTACTTCCCCATCCCTAGCCCAAGTTGCTGCGAAATATTCCGGAAACTCTACTTCCTTGTCTCCCCCAGCAGGGTCAGGAAATACCGCTCCTTTGGCTTTGACTTTCCAGATCCATTCAAAGAAGCCGGTGACAATTTGCCATTCCAAGATATGCTCTATATGATATATTATATCTTCTCCTTTTCCACCATCTTTTTTTGTTGCATGTTTGTCCGTAGCGAAAGGGGCTCCGAACTGCACAATATTAGCATGTATATTTAACACCCCACAGAGACGAAGGGATGAAGTCTCCATCCAAGCACTAAAGCTGGCGCTCAATTGATGGGGCTTAGAGAAGGCTTTCTTACTGTATAGTCGGTACCAGAGGCAGGATCCTGCCAGCCTGTGGAGAACTCTCAGAGTCAGTATTGTAATTTTTAGAAATATGTTAGAGCAAATGGGGAGGAAACTGGTTTTCGTGAGGAAGAATTGAGGTGACTGAGGAGGATATAACATCTCAATCCTCAGGGGAAAATAACTCGGAGTTTACCCACCATAATACTTGTAAGCCCCCTGAAAATTATTAGAAACATTGCAGGATTTAGAGGTTTTGGTTACATACCGACCGCTTTGGACCTTTCCCCCCGGGATAGGCGCCAGCATCTACAGCAATACCAGCTCCATTATTAATACCGGGCCGCTTTCCGAAAATGGAACCAGTCTTTGCTGTTCTGGCTTCGATATCACGACGCGCCATCATCCCTGACATACCCCCAAGATGGGAATCACGCCCAAATAATGGCGAAGTATCTACATCTCGTGGCTGGAGAGAACCATCATCGCCCACCAATTGAGCCAACTGTGCGGCGGCACCTTCAAAAGCTTTGGACCAATCTATTTTGTCAATTGGGCATGCTGCTCCTTCTGCTTCCTCGCCTCGTTTGCCCTTACCCCCCTTTCCACCTTTGGTTGGTTTTGCAGTTGCACCACCGCATTTGGAAGTGCTGACTTTTGATGTGGTTGATGGTTTGTTGGTGGAGGTAGGTTTCTTGGTGGAGGTAGGTTTCTTGGTGGAGGTAGGTTTCTTGGTGGAGGTAGGTTTCTTGGTAGAGGCAGCCTTTTTGGTTGCGGGCTTCTTGCTTGATACGAGCTTCTTGGTTGGCGCCGGTTTCTTGGTTGACTTGGGTTTCTTCGAAGTAGGTTTCTTGGTCTTGGTTCCTTTCTTGGATGCTGGTTTCTTGGTCTTGATGCCTTTTTTTGAAGCTGGAACCTTTTTCGTCTTGGGAGACTTCGATTTGGGACCCTTCGATTTAGGAGCCGTCGATTTGAGACCCTTTGATTTTGGAGCCTTCGTTTTTGGAGCCGTCGATTTGAGACCCTTTGATTTTGGAGCCTTCGTTTTTGGAGCCGTCGATTTGAGACCCTTCGATTTTGGAGCCTTCGTTTTTGGAGCCTTCGTTTTTGGAGCCTTCGTTTTGAGAGCCTTCGATTTGGGGGCTTTTGACTTCTGCGGCTTCTGCGGCTTCTGTGGCTTCTGTGGCTTCTGTTTTCCCGTCTTAACTTTGCGGATTTCGTTTTTGTGTACTTCGTCGACCCCGTCTCCTTCCCAGATCTCGAACAATAGTCCATCTGTTTCAACAATGCCTCCCCATACATTCTCGGCCACAAGGCATTGAGAAATGATGCTTGATAGAACAGACTTGCAATCCCCGGTCGGATGAAGCACCCCTTCGGTTCGTGAGACCGAGAAAACTAATGGACCAGCATTGTAGATGATGGGTCCAGCCTCAATGTCCTTGAACCTATTCATGCAAATATCATTGACAGGTCCATTCTCTCCAAGTTGAATGGAACTGGCAATATCGGCGCCGGAAGGGCCATTGGGATCAAGGGGTATGTCGGTGTTGCAGTCGATGGCATAAACTCCGAGAGTCTTGAAACTCAAGAGAGCCGCCAAGAGAGAAATGGACTTCATGTTGTTGTAAAAATCATTAAAAGTTTCGAATTTTCAGCGTGGTTACAGATAATAAGTGATTGTATGCAGCTTAAAGTAGCAAATGAAGAGAATGTTGAGAATGGAAAATGAGTGTGTTGCTGATAAAGTTAGAAATGAATGCCTGCATCTGAATAGAAGACTCAAGTCAAAGAAAAAGAAACTGGCAAACTGAAGGGAGAGAAGAAAGATTGATTGATATCCTCATGACTATCTATATATCAACCGTCACACGTATTCATCACGATGCTCGAACAACCCCCAGTTATTGTGGTTTAGCTAGATTTGACGAAGTTACTCAAACGTGTGAGAATCGCGTAGTTGAATTATATCTTGGCGAATCCTCATGGAAGAATCCTCTAGCGAAAAGTGCATAAATTTTAAGACGGAATTAGACTTTTGCGTATGTGCTGATTTTTAGGGTAAGCGCAGCAACCGTAGGATTTCAGTTAACGAGTGTTGTTAACGTGAGGGGGCACCGCCTCGTGTTAGACTTTAAAATTTGGAGCAGATCGTACATTTGGGCAATTCAAAGTAAATGATTAAGAAAATTTGTGTCCAAGGTAGTTGGAAGAATTAACTTCGATTGTCCTACAAAGTTAGAACAACGAGGTAGGTAGGTATTTACTGCCACTTTCAATGACCACCGCGGAGGCATGTAGTCCTCTCCTCATTTCGTACTTTTTACTGTTGGTTTTTTTATTACATCCACGTACGACATTGTCTTTCGCGCAGGAATGAGTGTAAAGCCTCAGCTGATTTAGACCTATGGAAAGCCCCGCCCTCAAATCTCAATTTCGCATCACGTGGAACTGTTGGTTTAACGTAAAGATTTACGTCGTGCTAACCGAATTGCGCCTTTTACGCCCTTTTTCCTCAGTAGGACGGTATTAAAGTTCCCGAACGACCTCTTCATAAGCGCCAAGATCCTCCCATTCAACTGCGGCAGTGTTTGACTACTACTCCCCAAGGTGCTATTTTAGAAATAGAGGAGTGATAAAGTTTTTAGGAGTGTATATCTCACTTATTACGAGATGTCGCCCGCCAGAAACAAAATTATCTGTCACACCAACATATCCTTCAAGGAGGTTTGTTTTTCGTTCCACCTCATGTCAAATCTTTGCTATTTTGGAAATAACCTGGAGGATTTACAATACGTAGGGTTGGTTGGTTGTTACAAGTCTCGCGCCTTCTCATGTGCCCTTCCTCGTATTTCTGTCTTTCTTTATATGATCTGTTTACTTTCCACCTTTTTTTTCTTTCTAGTTAGTTATCTTCATGAACTTTGTCTCAACCCACGCTCTCTACAGCAGCAGCATTCCTTTTTTGTCTTTCATTTAAATCTTATGCTCAACCCACCATGTCTCACCATATACTTTCATTTTTGTTAGGTTTAACATTTGTTTCCATTTCTAAAGCCCAGGTAGCCCAGGTAGCCCAAAATGAACCTGTCCAACTGGTTCCTCTTTCTAGTCATGATCTTGGAATAGCTCGAAGAGCCGTCCCGGACTTTGAGCTTCAAGAACAATTGAGTCTTATTTTCGGGCCTCGTGCGAACGACAGTAAGTAAGTCTCTTCGAAATAATAACTTTTACTCACGCATTCCCACTTAGCCTCCATTCTTGTCAACGTCACCATGGAGACAGGCAAGGAAGAGCTTATCATCTCCACCGATAACTTCGGAGCCGCCCTCAAGTCTACGACTTGCGACCCCTCGCTTGCATTGGAGTTTATCTCCAACGAGGAATACAATCTTGCCGTCGATAAATGGGAATGGGTCAACTTCAACGCCAACCGAACCTTCATCATGCTTGTCGATGAATGTCCAGGTAAACCAGGAACAAACCCATGGGTGGTTAACAACGCCACCTACAATGAGGCAGGCCTGACAGTCAATTTCAACGCATCACAGACTTCGTGGGAGTCTTTGACCACTCTTTTTACGTTCGAATGGGGTAGTCATGTCACTGATAGCGTTCTTGCTCGTCGCGCTTTTGGTCTACCTGACATAGGCCTACCTAATATGCCCAATCCAGTCGATGTAAGTTAAAGTCAAATTTTCTCCTCCTCCTCCTCCTCCTCTCCCCCACTTCCCTCGCAGTAGCAACCCTAAGCCATGTAACGACAATGGCTGTGATGGTAATTACAAACTATCCAAGACTTGCTTCACAACTTTAAGAATACAAAAATCTAACACCCCAACCAGACCGGAAAAGAAGCCGCCGAAAAGCTCAAAAAAGAAGCCGAAGAAAAAGCAAAACAGGCCGCCGAAGAAGCCAAAAAAGCCGCCGACAAAATCGCAGAGGACGCAAAAAAGGCCGCCGAAGAAGCCAAAAAACTCGCCGAAAACACAATCAACGTCTCCCCCCAAGAAGCCACCTTCCCCCTCGACCTCTCCGTCAACAAAACCATCCTAACCGATAAATCCACCTCAGGTCTCTCCCTCGACCTCGCCTGCGTAAACTGCAAAACCTTCGGAACCTTAAAAGTCGGCGGCCACGTAAAGGGAACACTCGTTCCCCCCAAAGTTGAAGAATTCTGGATGAATGTTTCCCCCTCGGGCTTAGGAATCGATCTCACTCTTCAAGCAACCTTGCAAGGTGCGGGAGAATTCACACGTGATGTTAGGTTTGGGGAACTTACTATTCCTGCTTTTGCTATCTTTCAGAAGATTATTTCTTTTGGTCCTAAGATGATAATCTCGGGGTCTGTTAGTCTCAAAGATGTTGAGGTTAAGGATGATACTGCTGTTCTTACTACTGGTGTTAGAGTTGAGCTTCCTAAGGATGCGAGTACTAGAATTGATTTTACTGGGAAATCGGGGAAGGGTGATGGGAATTGGCAGCCTGGTATGGCAAATAAACCTATTACTATTAAAGGTGGTATTGGGGGATCTTTGCAGATATTCACGAAGATCGCACTCTCTGTGGAAGCGGAATTTTTAGGTATGAGATCATCAACACCCCACCCTCCACAAAATGAGATCTCTAACGAAAGAGCAGGAAGTGCATATGGCATGGACATCGGTGTTAATGTGCCAAGCATCAAATTGAATGCCACAGTTGAAGAAAAGAAAGCGGGAGTTTGTAAAGAAAACCCGTTGACGAAAGGTGTTAAAGTCACTGGAGGTATGGATGCAGATGTGAAAGCTACGGGTTACTTCGGTCTGGTTTCAAATCATCAGGAGTTCTTCAATCAGCCTTTGTTTTCCAAAAAAGATCTTGTTAAGTTTGAAGAGAAATGCTACTCTTTTGGCGAGAAGGTTCAGGAGGGAGCTGGGAAAGAAGATGATGAAGATGAAGATGAGGACGAAAATGAAGAGGAGGGTGATGAGGATGAGGTAATTCGAAGCCATCTCGTGCTTGTTTTGAGAATGAAGCTGACATAAACTCGTTTAGGATGCCGAGGGAGATGATGAAGAATCTGAGGAGGGAGAGGGCGAAAACGAGGTATTTTAACGCGCTCATTTCAAATGTAGCACTCAACTGACTCGAGCGTGCCCAGGATGAAGCAGACGAAACAACCAGCGAGGATGACGAGACTACCGAGGACGACGAAGAGACAACTGAAGATAGCGAAGACACCGAGACAGAGGACGCGGCGGAAGAAAGACGTCGAGGCCTCTTAACTCACATCGGAAGCATTAGAAGATCCTAGTTCGGAATCTAAATCCGAGTGAGAATTCTCGGAGACAATTCATAAGGTTGTTTGTTACTATACGGCGTTATTTGTTTGGAGCTTTGCGGTAGTATAGCCGTCGCATCTGTGTAGGATCACGACCGGGTTCAAATGAGTTTCTTTTGCCATTCTTTTCTTCTCATGTAGTATAGTTTAGTACAGCGTAATTCAACTTTCTCTGATATGAATTTCACTCTCTCCTCTGTCTCTCTCTCTCTCTCTCTTCTAAGACTGTTTGCTTTAGTAGTATATTTATACTTACTCTTACATCTATTATACCCTCGCGAGAACACTTCTTATATTCATATTCTTAAACTATCTAAGAAAAGTAGAAGAAAATAAGGAATAGAGAAAGGAAGAGAGAAAGAGGAAAGAGAGGGCTATATAGAGCTATATAGAACCAGTAAGTAATTTCACGCTAGAAAGAAAATTGTCTCGAAATGTTTGCTTCTCTTCTTCTCTTCCTCCCTTCTTCCCTTTCTTCCCTTCTTCCCCCCTTCCCCTCTCTTTTCCCCTAACTCTCCCCATCATCTCACCAAACCTCCCCCTCCTCCCTTCTCAAATTCCCAAGTTCAATTTCTTTCTTTCTTAAATAATAACAAATAATAACAAAAAGTAAAACAACACCACCCCCTCAACTTCCCCTCTTTAAAAAAGCTACTATATAAATCGAGCAAGAAATATTCCTTCTACTTCCTTACTATATATACTTCTAACTTCTTTCTATATCTACTTAACAATCAAGAGATATAAGATAGTAGGGTTCTATACTATAAAAAGTAGTTGGAAACAGTTGGTATAAGAGCTACCTAAAACTTAACACATTTTAACTCTTTTCTATAATTTACAATTGTCATTTTACCATTTACGATCTACGATTTACAATTTACAATTCGCGATTTACGATCTAGTCCCTCTACTTAATCTCGACTTTTTAGTAAGATTACATTCAGGATACCGTACGTACGAGAAGAACTACATAACCTCAACACCACAGCTTAAACAACAAAGCTCTATAAATAAATAAATAAATGGAGCAATTCGTCCATCTACACCTACCCCCTCACTCAAAGTATATTTTCCCTCTTATATACTAAAATATCAATCCTTCACAACACCTATAACTAAGAACTCTATATAAGAAGTACTTACTCAGAAACAAATAAATTTCACAACAAGCCAAGCCGCTTCACTTCCCCTAAAACAAAACAAAACACAAGAAAACGAAATAAAAAGTAACACTAACACCAAGGAAACAGTCACAAACAACATCGTTACATTAATACCACTTCAATCCAAATTTAAATTCAAATCAAATCAATCAAATCCAAATCCGAAAAATAAATAAAGCAAATCTCATTTTCATCTATAGTAAGTAAAAGAGGAAAAGAAAGAGGAAAGAAATATCTATATATGACAGCACATCACATCCCTATCCTCCCTCCCTCCCTCATCCTCCCCCAAACCCCCACGGCGAAAAGCACTTCAACTCCCATCCATCAACCACAACAGCAAAAAGAATAATCACAACAGAAAAGATAACCATAATATAAATAAAAATATAAAAAGGAAATTCTTTTCTTGTAGTAGTAAATAAAGTAGTAGTGGTAGTAGTAGGTTTCTTTAAAAAACAACCTCTCTCATCTTTTAACAATAAAAAGCCTCAAGTCAGTCAGTCCGACAGGCAGGCAAGCAACACCAATAAAACAGGAAAATCCACCCCCCTACCCCCATATATCCCCATGTCCAAAAGGATAATTCCATCCATCCCCTCCACCATTCCCAAAAATAGGAGCAGCAACAAATGCAACTCAGTCAAAAAAAGAAGAAATCCCTATCCAACAAACCTGCCCAAAGCGCGGGGGCGAGGTAAGAAGCAACCATAGAAAGAACCAAGAATCCAACCCCCAAAGATAGCCATCTCATAATCGTCATCATCCCAAAAAAATAGTGTCCACAACCCAGACAAAGAAAGAGTCATCCCTCCGAAAGTACAAGAGGGAGACCAAAAAAGATCATGATACAAAGGGTATCAGACATGTCGTCCAAAAAACCAACAGAAGAAAGAAGAAACCGGCGAGGCTATGCAATATAAAAAATATGATATAAACAGGGAACTTTGTGTTCAAACGAGGTCAAGTAAATGCCGTCTGGAAACCATCCGTCGAAATAAAAAGAAGAACGAAGCGAAGACTTTTTTTTCGTGAGTGAGAAATCTATATCGGTTGTTGCATCATGTGTTGTGCGTTGATGAGTTGACTAGGCGTCGCCATGCCGGATCCCGGCATGCTCATTGGCATCGATTGAAGGCCGTTGAAGCTCTGTGTCATACTGTTTGGGAGATAACCATTTTCGGAGTTTGGGGAGGCTTCTTCCAGAGGTCCGAGGTTGTCTTCACCCTCATACTCTTCCTCTTCGCCGCTGTATCCATAAGGACCATCAGAGCCATCACCACGATCATGTGTTCTACGATGTCTGAAGAAATGTTAGTACGTGCTTTGAAAATACTTGAACGTGATTGTGATTGTGATGAAATGACATACTGGGCGAGGTTATCTGATCGGGAGAATGCCTTGTTACAGTGGGGGCAGATGTAGGGTCTTTCTTGGGTATGTGTTCTCACGTGTCTGGAGGGGTAACATGTCAGCGGCCAATAGTTTGGACCGGTAGTAAAAATAAAAATAAACCATACCTTTTGAGATGCTCTAAACGCTTGAAGAGGCGACCGCAAGTAGGGATAGGACATGAATGTGACTTTTGGGGATAAGGACCAAGCTCCATCATGGTAGCACTGCGAGCTCTTCGGACCACGCCATTTGGACCTTGCTGCTGTTGCTGCATGTGTCTTCGGGGAGAGTCATGAATGGATCCATCACCTGAGAGATCCTCATTTGATAGATGACCAAAGTCATTGTTCTGGAGAGCCATTGGGTTCATGGCCGGGCTGTCTTCGACAGTGGAGAGGGGAGTGCCATGTCGGGACATGTTGTCGAGGAGTTCCTTGTGGTGTTGGGACATGTGGGGGATTTGGTTGCTGTAGCTAAGTCCTGGTGGGGAGTTGTTTCCAGACTCATCACCCTCAGCAACAGGTCCCACCGACGTGGAAACAGATCTTCTCAGATCTGAAGGTCGGTGCGAGTTGTGAGCTTGGTGGCCTTGATGACTGGCAGCGGAAGCAGCAACGATTGCAGCGACTCCGGGAGGAATTGACGAACGTCTTCTTCGTTGCTTGTAGGTCGGGGAACCTTCAATCACAGAGTAGACGTTGTTTCCACCATATCCACGGGTTGCGTGGGAGAATTGTGGACCGGAAAGATTGGAAGGAGGGAGCTGCATCATGCCGTGCATACCACCACCCATGTGGTCTGGAATTGCGGTGTAAAGGCCAGTTTCCTCATTTGCAATGTATGCAGGCTCAGCACCCATTCCGAGAGCTTGCTGAGGTGGGGTAATTGGCTCAAATGAAATACCACGGTTGCTGTAGTCTTCATAGTGCGAGGAAACAAACGATGGAGCGGGTGAGTACTCCAGGCCGTATGCTGGCATGGAAGAGTGACGCTGGTGTGTTTGCGAGATTGGGACACCGTTTTGGTTATATTGAACGCGACCGAAATCTTGCTCTCTCTTGACGACTTGCTGTGCCATGTTTGGTCCGGCCATGGCGGTCATTTGTTGGTACGCAACCATTGGGTTGATCTCTTCTGGCATTGCCGACATTTGAGGTGGCATCATTTGTGGTGGTGGCATGGAATCAATTGCTCGCATCACTGGGGATGTGGATTGTGATTGCGATTGAGAAAAGGATGGCTGTTGGGCGGAGAAGGAAGAAGAGTTGGCTTGTTGGGCCTTGGTGAGTTGCTCAAAGAGTGATTGGGAGGAATCGAATTCAAAGGACAAAGCAGGTTCGTTGACCGCAACAGTGGTGGCCTCCTGTCCCATCTTCTCCCTCTTCAAGTCCCTTTCGAGAGCATCGAGGAAGAGTCGGTCGTGGGGAACGCTGTACCAGTAAAAGACCTTCTGCTTCTTTTGTGTTCGAATGCAGTTGTTCTTGTAGAGGAAATCCAGGAAAGCACTCTTTGGCTCCTCTAACGAAGCATCGGTTCCTGACTTGAGATTTCGCAGGTCGGAAAAGATACCCTCCTCAAACTTTTTCGAGTTCTTCACCGGTCGGCCAAAGGCCTGGAATCTGAAAGAGAGGCATCGCACGATATCGGTACCTGAGATGTGAAAGAGGTTGTTCCTGCGCTACCGTTAGCTCGATGCACCACCATCGCACGCGTCTGTCAGCCACATACCATAACACGCAAGAAACGTATTCGCCCGTTGGAAGAAGAAATCGTCGGATGTACTGGTCGGGTGTCCAGTCCACAGGCGCTGATATTAAAAAGTATTTCACTGTCGAGGGTCAGCTGGGGATCTGGGGGGGGGGGGAGGAGACGCGTCGGCGACATACGGTTATCGACTTGCTGTAACGCGACTTGGGCATCTTGTGGTAGGCTTTGCTGAGCTTCACTGCTCAACATGAAGGTCTCTGGTTTTTGTGGAGGAGCCATCGCTGCTGCATGATGTTGTGAATACATCATATGCGCCATTCAATTGAGTCGAAACAATGGGCGATGATGGATCCCGCAAGATGATCGGATATCCCAAGCAGGATGAGGGGATATTGAAACAAGGCCGGCGTGGTAGGGCTGAGAGGGAGAATGTGTGTCAAGATGGGGTTCGAATTATTGGGGAGGTGAGCCCGTCGGGGTCGAATCAGCGACGACGATGAAGCAGCAGTAGCTTTATCGAGTGGAAAAGGGACGATGAAGCGAGCGTTGAATGTATCGACAGGAACACACTATGAGTTGAGGAGCCTGCTCCGATCAGAAATGCAAAAGGGCAGATGGAACGGTTGATGTTCGAGGAGTTTCGAGGCCAGCAAGAACTCGACTCGAAGTGCGCAAAAAAACCGGCTCTGTCGGTGGTGGTAATTATTATGATGTTGGATGAAAAAGAAGGCACCCCGAGGAATCCGACGAGAATCGATTGCGCGCAAGAAGGTAGCAGCAGCAACAACAAAAGTCTACAGTCGAAGATAGGCTGATCTGATCCGATCGAGAGGCCCGGCGAAATAATTGATGAGGTCGCTACTAGGATGGGCGAAGATGAAGCTTTCGAGGTACGGACCTGCGACAAGAAAGAGAGCGTAGAGTGCAAAGTGTGAGAAGCGTTTTGGAAAGCGGAACAAGGGAGATTAAGAGGGATGGAGTTCGGAGGTGGAGGCGGCTTGGGGTGGTGAGGGCGGGTGTCTGAACGAGGGAGGGGAGGGAGTGGGAGCGCGGTTGCTGGATATGGA